>JAQQZZ010140507.1:0-13174 GCA_030265115.1 Mopalia vespertina | reverse complement strand
GCACGTGCACGTATTTTGTCTTGCGTGCACGCGAGGGAATTGTCCATTGGCGCGAGTTTTTCTCGCGTGCACGCGAGGAAAACACGCGCCAATGGACAAAAACTCGCGTGTTTTTTTTTACGTGCACGACCAAATACGTGCACGTGAAAAAAAAATCGCGCGTACGATGCATCCGGTTCATATATTTAATGCGCATGTGGATCGTTTTGCGTGGCTCTTCGACTAACAATCCCCCCCGCCCCAGTACAGATAAGAGGGAAGGAACGTCTGCCAGTGCTTGTTGCTTTCTCGGTGGTATGTATTCACCCGATGGTTTCTCACAGGATTCATGTAAGATTATTCTTTAGTTAAACTTTGTAAAACCTATATATCTGGATTTTAATGCCATGTTGTCGCAGAGATGTGTTTTTAAATGTCATAAGTTATATCACGGCACATCGTCCCACCTAGATCTGCATGGTGTCAACCTGCGTTAAACTTCTTGAATTTGAAATTAGTGATATTATTGGCATTTTTGTTGAAATTTAGATTTTACCCCACCATCTTGGCTTTGTAATGTAAACTGTTTAGTTTATTGTATAATGTTGCACAAAATTCCTGTATCCAATTCTTTACCTCTTCGCTTTCTCATCCAATACAATCATCACATCCCACCACACACACACTTCCATGGGGGTACATGAGAACAGCCGTCTTACATACAAGAGTTCAACATTATTTTGTCTAGACTAGCTGTCACTGCGCTGCCGTATTCCTTTGTGTGGTCAAGTGAAATTGACATCATTAAACACATGTTTCCTTAAACACAGCCAGTCCTTTCTGGAGAGGAAGCACGCCACATATCTAAACAGCAAAGACATCACTCTTAAAAAACTGAATCTTTTTAGACTTGTTAAAGAGACACTAGCGCCCAAAATCACTTTTATCAAAAACTCCAGATTGATATGATTTTACGTAGTATTAACGTGTGTCCAAAAATTCAGTAGCCTAGTTAGCTTGTACGAGCAAAGAGTCCCAGTTTTTTTCACAAATTTAAATATGCCGGAAGCATATTTAAATTTAATACTTAGTTACTTTTAAACTTCTACTTAGCCTAGAAAGTTGGGGTGGAATTAACGAAAAGTTTCTAATTTCTGCTTCGTAAGAAAAATAAGTGTAACTCGTGTCATTCTATAATTATACGCAAAATACATAAATTTGGGCGCTATAGTGTCTCTTTAATGGAATATATATCTCAGTGAACTCGATGTCATTTCCCGTGGTTAAATTTTACTGTCGTGAGTTCGATCACAGCGATTGTTGTCTTTATATATCTCATAACTATGCCGTAGGTGCATTACTCGTCTTCCCTTCGACAACACAGTCCTAATATCTGTTGCCACTAATTATTGAAGTTTGTTTGTGCAGCGAAGCGATCTGAAGTTATAGATATTTATTCTTTTTGTTTAATTTTTTGTTCGTGTTTTTAAGTGATGTCTAATTAACATATATTCGAACATTACAACGCTGCAATGACCGCAGGGAAATAGACAATCTTGACTTTCCAGGTGACTTTCTTACCACTCGTAATTTATTTAGAGAGCGCGTAAGCACTATAACCAAACCGGCATTGTCCCTATAAAATATATATGGCAAAATAATACAGATAATGTCGGTGTTTATGGATAACTTAATTAAGTTATTTATGTTTTACATTATAATAATAGTTTGTGGGAAACGGGACAGATTCCGTAAACTCTCAACCCTCTTTAAAGTTGTGCAATTGCCGGATGTGAGGGGAGAGGGGAAAAATATCACCATCCAACGCTGATTGAAAACGCCATTATTTTTTTTGTAAGCTAGGTAAAACAATATCTTCAATGGTATTTAAATTAACACCCATTTTCCAAAATGTGAGTATTAGATCAACGTTTGGATCATTCCACTATGAGGGTTCATTTTCACTAATTCTAGATGGAGCCAGTAATTAATACTACGACCCCACACAACCCGCATTCTGATTGCCGATAGGCCTACCAGATTTTCATCAGAATGGACGACGCATTTCTTAATACGGGAAGAAACCATATTTCAAGTAAGATTATGAATTTATGTTACGTTTCATTTAAATGATAACAGTTACTTAATGCATGTGTGGTGAATAGATTTATCCGCTTGGAAAAAGATTTTCTCATCAGTTAAAACATTCTCTCCTCAGTCGAAACTTTTTCTACGTTTCGGTCGTGTAATTTTTTTCCTGAGGTGGAAAGTTTTTCTGCACATTAGATTTTGTTTTTTTCTAGGTGGAAAGTTTTTTCCCCACAGTGTGTGGAATTTAGAAATATCAAGAATTCTTTGTTGATTGCATGATTGTTTGGAGTTATAGGACTTACTCAGTAGTATTTCCACTATACATATATGAGTGCCTGTATCAATTAAATCAAGCAACACTGCAACGTGTAATGACTCGTGCATGCTGTCATTCGCTTTCTTTCCATGCCGTCACAGCAATCTTTTCGTTTATATACATGCTATAAGCAGTGCTTACTGTGTATTTTATGTGAAGAACTGAAGTTGGTCTTTTGTTCAGCTAAAGTATTCCTAATTTTAAGTTTGTTTGTGCCGTAACAGTATGTGATGCGCTTGCAAATTTAATTTAAGGATTATTGGTTCGGTGTCGAGGTTAGAGCTGAAGCCTTGGAAGTATTTTCGCCGTTGTTTATATAGTGGAAAGTTATATGCGGCTTTAATCAACAATCAATCCAATATTTTCTTCAATTTCAATGCAACTGGGTATAGGCTGCAGAGCCAGATCCAGCCGAAAAGTTTGGGCACCCATAAATGATTTTAGTTTTAATGCCCAGATATTACTTGATTAGCTAACTAACATGACCATAATCTTCATTTATGTATTATATTTACGTACAGCTGTTTATCATATTTGTTAAGGTAATTGATATATACTAGCTCCCAATTAATAATAACTGATGAAAATCTAAATGTTATTGTTCATTCACTGACTGAATTGAAAGGGTTTAAAAAACAGCCTGGATCCGGCCCTGGGATAGTTTAAATGCACGTTGTTTCGTTTATGACTCTGACAGTTCTTGTCCTTTGTCTAGCGTATAGTAAACTTGCCGTCTTATTTTAGAAGAGCCAATCATGCAGGCTGGGCTAACTTGATTCGTGCTTCTTTACAGGAGAAATGCTCATCAAAGATTATTATTTTGCTGGATATACGAATCAAGAAATCCTGGCTGTTCTTTTTGTCCAGCACCAAATGTCTCTCAGGTATATACATAATTGTAGTTTGGTGTCTCTGTTTTAACGCTGAAATAAGTCTTATTTCATAAAGAAGGAATTTGTCTCTTGAAGAGAATTGCGCCCCAAAAATTGAAACAAAGAGAAATGTGCATAGACTTTAATATCTCACGGATATGGTTGGCCGAACCCGACAAAATCCGAATAACGTATCTATACTTATAATACTATTCAATCACGTGTCTGTACATAATCGCAGCCAATCAGAAAGCAGCTTTATGTATAGATAAAAATATTCGATCCTAAATCATTACGATATAGGATCTAATTATTTTGTATCTATGCTTTATGACTGGCACCTATACATGGTTCTCTGGGGCGTGAATGTACATTCGGACGCTCTCACTCTCGTAGGTATGGTGGCTGATTGCGGCCATTTACATTCTCGTCCTTGGCGGGGGCGAGAACATCGCCAAACCGCTATAAGCTCGACTTTCTCGACTCCGCCAAGGTGGCGAAGCGCGAATGTCGAGATTCCACTTTTAGTAATCTCGTCATTCTCGTGTTTGGTGTGTTTGGCGGGGGCGAGAAGGTCGAGAAAGTCGCCATTTCAATGCTTTCGAGACATTTCCGCCCCCGCCAAGGTCGCGAGGCGAGAATATCGAGATTGTGTTTTATAAATCTCGTTACTTTGTGTTTGAGAACAACTTCAAACTTGGCATGTATAGCTTCCTCCGAGTCCTGTTAAGACGATGAATGGTATTGCATTTCACCAAATTCCGTAAAACAAAATGGCCGTTATTGTATACTTTTACAATATTCATGCCTGTATTTGTTGTGAACATGATAGCTCTGTAACTAATGCATATATTAACTTGAAACTTGAAATGTAGCCTCCGCCTATTAAGACAACGGATGGAATTGCATTTCACCAAATTCTGAAAAAGAAAATGACCGCCATTGCATACTTTTACAATAATCACGCCTGTCGTGTGAATATGATAACTTGAAATCAAATTTACAGATTAAAGTGACACTTGAACTATAGCATCCTCCTAATAAGACAACGGATGGGATTGCATTTCACCAATTTCCGTGAATCAAAATGGCCACCATTGCATCATTTGACAATATTCATGTCTGTATATGTTGTGAACATGATAACTTTGCAACTAATACACAGATTAACTTGAAACTTGAAATATAGCGGATGGAATTGCATTTCACAAAATTCCGTGAATCAAAATAGCCTCCATTGCATAATTTTACAATATAATCACCTGTGTTGTGAACATGATAGCTTGGGATTTAATTCACAGATTAACTTGAAACTTGGAATTTAGCTTCCTCCTCTTAAGACTCAGTATGGGATTGCATTCCATCAAATTACGCAAAACAATATGGCCGCCATTGCATAATTTTACAATATTCGTTATACAATATTCATTATGTGTTGTGAACATGATAATGAGTCTTGAGTCTAATTCCGAGCTACTCTGCATTACAACCCTTGGCCGATAATTCACATGTAAATTGAAATACAGCTACGCACCCTGGCGGATAAATTGACCGAGTTTCGAGTTAAAGCGCTGAAACATATGTTGCATGCTATTCTGTAGTTTTTGACAATTTGTTTAACTTTGTAAAGCACTATTGGCGTATATATGGAGAGCTGGTGTCTGTTGGGGTGGGTACATATGCAATACTCTCATTGAGTTGGTTGAATACCCCGAATATTCCTTTGTCGACAACACTTCACCCACTTTCATTATTGACTATCGCTGTTCTTTTACTAGCCGAGTCCTCTCGTACCACATCTGATTGGTTTCGTAGAAGTTCCCACGCATCCAATCAATCGCTTGGAAGCCTAGTACGATTATATGTGAATTATCCGCCAAAGGTTGTAATGCAGAGTATGTCGGAATAAAACTCTTGGCTAGCGAAGATGCTTCCTCCCATGAAGACAAATGATGAGATTGCATTTCACCAAATACCGTATGACAATATATATGGCCATCATTCAAATTCAGATACTAACTTCAAACTTCGCTTTTTCTGTTGATACCATAGATGTGGTTGTATTTCAAAAAACTCTTTGACCCTTTGAAAGAAATTCTTTTTTCTTAAACTTAAGTAGGAAAAGGTGATTTGGTTGGCATTATAAGCATATTGTTTTTAAATAAACCTTTAGCGGTGGCCCTGCTAGCTACTCCGCTTTTTACATTCAAAACATGGAAGTCATCAGTTGACGATGTATTTAACCATACTGCATGAAGTTTTAGGAGAGATTTGTATATTGTCCTGTTACTTTGAAACTATTCCAAGTGTGATATTAATTGCATCAGAGTGTGTTCTTTCTGTCTTTGTCACTTACAGAGTTTCGTTTAACTTCCCCTCTTTTAATAGGCCCTATAGATAATAGATGTATGCAAAATTAATATCACCCCCGTAATTTAAATGTGTTGTCTGTTTATTTTCCATGATTCAATTAAATGAAAATCATGTTTTTCAATTTGTCGCCGACTGGATGATTTTATTTCAGTAACCGGCATCTACGTCGTTTGCTCTCTGCAATGGGACTAAAAAGAAGAAATAAATGGGACATAACCAAAGCCGCTTCAGCTATTCAGGTTTGTAAGTTATAAATAAGTTTCGCTGATATATGAAATGGATCTCCACCAAGTCAGTTTGTAAGTAGATTATGCTGGCATGCATTTGAAACATTCTTAGAATTTCGTTATGCTATAGTCACTTGGAGACATATAGGCTAGGGTTACAACCGTGTACTTTAGCTAATGCTTGTAAATTGATAATCGTTGTCCTGAGAAGTGCAAATCGTTTTTATTTCGATTGGTTTTCTTGTTTTGGCCTACAAAGTAGGTGATATAGGAGCGTTACCCACATTGCAGACTTAGCGACATGGATCTGGATATTTGGATGCTCAATTCTGACGCTAGTAGGCGCTTCTGCATTAAATCGAGACACTAGATTCTCCATAAACCGAATTGATATACTACAACATAGCCTTCCGCATTTCGTCAATAAATTGTTGACATATGTTATACCGCAATGCAATTGACAGTATAATAGGCAAGACGTTTATTCACGCTCTTCTACCTGTCCATCGTTATCACTGTATAACGGTTGCTCGTCGATCACCAACATGTTTGTTGTGTCGCGCAATTTCCGTAAAGGGAGAATCTAGTGCGTCACAAGTTGAGTAATGTACCAGCGTCCCTGGTGTTATAATGAAGCATCCGACCATATAGATGTGACTAAATGACATGATAGACTAGTAGAGATACAGAACTTTGTGTTCATCGGTTATCCAAATCCAAGTGGACAAGTTTGCAATGTTCCCATAGCTGCTATATCACTATGTCCTTAACTCAAAACAAGAAAACCTTCCGGGATGAAAACAATTTGTCCACCGCAACACAGTCAATTTGCATTCACGAGTTTCTCGAAAAAACACGGATAGAATAAGATGCATGAATTGCTGAATTTTAATCAGACCTCGCCTATACCAATTGGCTCTAATCACAGCGAGGGCCGCTCCCCAAAGTATAGATTTGTTTGCTTGATAAGGGCTTAACTTTCTCAATGGCATTTCACTTATAATGTCGATTTTTCGCTTCTTACTGTCCCTTACTTAAATACGATGGAAAACCGAGATGAAATCTTGTAAGAACCAACCCAGCAGTTGTAGACTAGTTAACTCCGGTTTTCCCGTCTATGAAGGCAAGGTAGGAAAAGAAGAGAGGTTTCATTCGACGGTCTTCCTTTCCGCCTTGCCTCGGGAAGATGTTTTAATAAAAGTATCAAAGAGTAATTCAATATTGTATGAGGTTGTTAAAGTCTTCTTGGGCCTGTTGTTAGAAAGACGACTAGTGGCTAACACTATAGATTAAAACCTTCACCATGACGTCAACTCATAGTGGATTAAATTTATTAGCGCTTCGAGCAACCAATCCCGGGAATACATCTTCTCTGTTATGTTCCATTACTAGTGTTCTGACATTTTTGGCAAGCCGTATTTTATGTGATTAAATAGGCATTTTAACAGTGCAGTATGAATGATTCGACAATTGATTGTCTTTAAACAGATAGAATTAAACGACAGTGGACAAACATTGGGATACAGAACAATGCAGAATAGATTATTATCAAGATACTCACTTGTCGTGCCAAGGTAAATTGGTTTACTCCTAATCTATGTATATTTGAAAGAGAGATCACGTGACAGAGGATGGATATGTACAAACAAAAAACCAACATGCATTCTTACTTTACTGTGTAGTTTTAAAACATACGACTTTCACGAGTTCTATAATATATAGATAATCTAAAACGAACAGGTGCATTTATAAAAAGTCAAAACGTCGTATGAAAAAAATATTTACGAAACGATGCCAGCAAGTAAACAATCCAATTGTTCAATAATGCTCAGTTCATATTTAAGTATTTATACGCTTACAATTTGTTTTAATTGTTAAATGTATTTTTATTGGGAACTCATTAATTACTTTATGTTTCTTTGAAAATCATCCAATGCTTCATAAGTGTATTATGACACGTATCATCTGTTTGTATAGGGATGTGATCTCCACAATACAGACTGTCCTTGATCCAGAACGGGTAACTGCTCGAAGGAACCATCGTCTAAAGCGCCGAGCCTACATTAATGAGGGGCCAAACTTTTTGGTACACATAGATGGTTACGACAAGCTAAAAAAATATGGATTTGCTATTCATGGCGCTGTCGATGGGTAATTTCACTTTATAAATGTAGACTATTGACCGTATAATGGAGTGATTTCATAGGCATTTATACTGAAATATCTGACAAACCATTTACCTACAAGACAAGAAAAGCATTCAAAAGTAAAACCCAGTTATATGGAGAGATATATGTTTAAATATGTCTCTTTCAGAACGTTGAATGAATATTTACTGCACCACGTCGATGTTTTTTTTCCATACATGTATAAAACCTTATACGTCAATGTGATTCGTGTCAACACATTCAATAATGGAACTTTTAATTCTCACTTTCATGGCTGTGTTAAAAGGTTTTCAAGGCGAATTCTGTGGCTAGAAGTTGACCAGACCAATAACAGGCCGGATGTTGTGGCCTCTTTTTTCCTGAAATATTTGGCAGAAATTCAAGGTTTGTTTTGATTGTAACGCTGTCAAATATTCTGTTATATTGATTAAAGACACTGAATACTGTCTTGTTGAGCGATACTTCTTTCTTTATCAAATGTTGTTGCATTTGTGGTTAAATCCATGTATACGGTTTGTGATATATGTTCAGAAATGTTAAACTATTGGGGAAATGAGTTTTGACCTAATGGAGCTCAAATGATTGTTTGGTTTCACCAACATATTGTTTCAGACACTTCCTACAAGTTATAAGGTATACCACATTTTCTGAATCACAATTCAAGCAGTCTACCAAATAATAAACATGTCTAGTTTGTTGCCCAACAAAAGAGGCCTTATCTGGTATGTAAGTATCTAGATTGCATCTCGTCTTGTCACGTGCTGGACACTGATACAGTGCGATTGTGATATTTTCGTTTAAAAGGTAATTTCAGCCCTTCCTCTAAATTATAACTGTTAAGTTGTTTGAGGGTTTATGGTTGAATTTGGGAAAGAAGTCGCCTAGTATATCCTCTTGGGGCTAGGGCCTCAAGAGAACAGAGAACAGAACAAGTCTGGTTGAAGGTGCTGTTATTTCCTTATTCGCAATGGATGTGTCGTGGATCAATTAAATCTAATCAAGTAACACAAAATATTCTCGGTGGATTGAATAAAGCTTTACTTACTAAAGGGAATAATTAACTAATAAAATACAACATATAATAAACAAATAATACTTACATACCTTTGAGAGACGACAGACGACTATTTGTGTTAAACTCTAGAACTTACTTTTACTCAATATACTTATTCGTTTACTTAAATTCTGTATCCTGTTCTTTCTATAATGTTCTTTCTATCCTTGTTCAATTCTTCATCCAATTTCTTTCCCTAGTTTTTCAGTTCTCTTTCACTTTTTTCAGCTTTCAGTTCTCTTTCCTAGACTGCTCTCTTAGACCGCTCTAGACTCTACTCTCCTCTGTTCTCCTCTGTTCGACCCCCTAGACTCTCCTAACTTCCTTAAAACACGTTTCGATCCCCTGCCCTGAAATAAGCTAATCCCTAATGGTCAATTCTAATGGGTTACCTATATGCTACATAGGCGTTACCTAAAACTCCAAGAATCGCCTGCTCTCTCATTGGTCACTCAAATTCTAAACATTTAAATAAACACATCATTACAGTAGCGAGAGTGCAACAACTCCTGTGAAACATTATTATTTGGGATTTAATAATTCTCTTATGTTATATCCCAAATATGTTGAGGATCAAAGGATGTGGCATGGAGTAGTTGGTGGGTTTATGTAGGCTTAAAGAGCCTTAAAATCCAAAGACCTTACTGTGTCCAAATTGGGACAGTAAAATATGCATTATATTTCATATCAATAAAAATATTCCATACGACAAAGATATAGTTTGCTTCGTCCTGTAAACACTTTATGTCTCCATCATATACAGGTGTACCAAGATGCATACGAATAGATGCCGGAACAGAGAATATTTTAATCGAGGACATACAAAGGTCTTTTAGGTTCGACCACAGTGATGACATGGCGCAAAACTGTGTTTTAATGGGACCGTCTCCAAATAATCAAGTAAACTTGTTATATTTTGCTACGTATATCTTGATTTATAGTTTATATATATGAAAATAAATATATGTATTCTTTAAGCTTTATTTTGTGTCAATAAAAGCTTAGTTTTGTAATGTTTGGTATTTCGACCGCAATATATTTGTAGTAAGGGTTTGACAGAAAAGTGTAATATCGAAAAGAACAATATAGAGGTGCATGAATGTATTGGTGGCAAGTGTTGTAAAAGTGTATATAATTTGTTATTAAACCATTATCACAACCGCTGTGAGACAATACAAGCCTGTATAATACAAATGGCCACCTTGCAACCGTTTATATAATATTGATGAATGAATAGGTCAGCTATAAACGTTACATTATAATGTCCAATTAACTATTTATTTGCAGAGAATCGAACGGTATTGGAGAAATTACAGAGAGAGTGGAGGTCAGTTTTGGATGAGTTTGTTTCAGAATCTGGAGGCATCTGGTGATTTGAACACAAGCGATGACCTGCACATGTTAGTATTGGAACTGTATACGTTATTAAAGGAACATCCAATGTTCAAACATCACAAATTCCGTTTACATAAGAAGAACATTATAAATGTATCCAAATTTGTAATATAACATGAAATTTGCCAATATATGGCTGCTCTTGTATAGATCCAGACCTGGACATGATAGCACTCTGAAACAAGAATTAACAGACCCACGTGGACCAATAGATAACAACACCTGGTATTACTTCTCTATCTACATGCTTATATTAGTTTAACCGTTATATTTTCAGGTGAAAGATGGTCATTTCCAAAACATCTTACTATGACTGTTATTTTACATATAGACGAAATATGTTGTGTAAATTCACATATAAACAAATATATATTTATAAAAAAATTTAAAAATGTTATCACACTGGTAGGCCTTAAGAGAACGGATGTCTATACCAGCTAGATACACGTTTCTGTGGCTCTAGCCGATTAAACTACAGGGGCTCACGGTAGGACGACGACGAAAATGATATATATATATGTTTATATACCCAATCTAGCACCCGGTTTGCTAGTCTTTTTTTTACAAGAATACCGAAAGCTTTTACCTTTGTCCTAAAATGTCTACACCTCACGCACCGAGACCCAATTGTAGCATACTAGAGAAACATAAATTTTAAGGTTCTACTGATTAAGGCAAACTTACCTCTGGATGAGACAACTTGTAACCCCCAGTCTCCTTAATATGAATATCTATTGGTTGATTCATATTTCTATGAAACATACGTTTGTGGTTTTGGTTATTCTAAACCTATGCCGAATATCTTATTTTCTATACCCATGATGTATATGACCATTACCTTTTCTCCAGATGCCTATACATAACCAATTACAATAAGAGATCTGTTCAAAAACTTGTATCTAAGAGTTTAAAGAACATGGGACGTCTCATCGGTTTAAATTAATATACATCCCTGAGCCAGAGTGATTATTTTTCAGAAATGTATATGCTACTGACGTTCTTTAATTACAGTAACTACATACGTTTTTGCTTCATGGAAGTGATTCGATCAGACATTTCCTTCCAAAAGCTGGAATGGAATCAGCACAACATTCGGCGCAGCAACACGGCACAAACCTGTGCTGGCAAACCCGACATCATGTTTTTCACGCCGGACCTCTACAGTAATGTTTGTTTTATTATATTTTAAAAAAAATATGTCCCTCCAGTTTATTTAATCTGTACAATATATTTGAAAATGCTCAACACATTGCTCCAATCATAAACCTTTCGAAAAGGTAAATAAATGTATGCCCAAAATCCCCAATGTATATTACATATCCAGCGACTTATATAAGACGAACAACATTGTAGTACAGAGCAATCTAATTAAAATCAGATCTCAAAAATGCTCCCCGTCTTTTGTTTGACGCTATAATGAGATCAAAGGCAAAGGTCACAGTTTCAGTTGTCCAATAAAACACAGATAACACGGGGCCATGGTAAACGCCGAATTCAGCCAAATAAAGCAGAAGTTGTCCGGTTTTTTTCTGTTGAATGTTGTAAGTCGCGTGTAAACGGGGAAAATCGAATTGAGTGGTGTTTGTTAGATCTCAATATATCGACAAACAAAACACGGGGAGCGTTTTTGAGATCTGATTTTAATTAGATTGTAGTACAGTGATAACTTCTAGATATAATAAGCTCCCCCTTATTAGATGTTATCCACAATGACGTTGGTTTATATAAGAAGGCCTGCTTCTAAAGGCCACTAAAAGACAAGTAAGAGGGTAAATTAATTTCATTACAGAAATATGTATAAATGATATACATTTGTTAAATTTGTGTTGCCTTTCGATTAGTTTCGGTAAAGATGAAATTAAGCTGCTTAAAAACAAAAAACAAGCTGAAACTATTCTGTTCAAAACTTTGAGTTCGTTATTAATACTTTTTGTTTTTACCTCTTTTCCGTTATGACAGATACGGTTGACTTTAAAACGGAAATATCAATGGACGATGTTGAGAAAGTGCTCAAGGAATTTTGCCAGATCCCAAACGCTACAGGTTGTGAACATAACTTCGTGAGTGTATGCCAGCAAATGATGAGGATGAATGGAAGAACTATGCCAACAACACATACTGATCCGTTGAGCTTTATCTCTGGTTTATTTCCAAACTTTGAACACTCTGGAGGTTCCCTGCAATGCCCATGATCAAACGCAAATGGGCGCAAAGGGTTGAAGATGGAAGTATCCACAGCTATTAAAAATGCAATCTGTAGCATAGATAAAAGATCCCTAATGAGTGACCCCGGAGATATTAAATTTTTTAAACGAGGGTAGCAATAACTACCCGAGTTTTATAAATTTAATATCCGGCTTCCCGAATTTGACATCCAAGTGATCCCATAAATGCTTTTTTGTATTAATTGTAATCATCATAGTTTAATATATATTTTCGCTTTGCTGGCGAGTGAATCGCAAAGCGCGCATTGGTACATTACATCTGGGACCAATATATGAAGGGATAAGCAACGGGAAACAAATTAGGTCAAATCTCACCCTCGGCGATATTTCGCGTTGCTACAATATCGTTAAGGTGAAGATAAAGCCAGTCCTCTTGAACTAAAGTAGTTGAAGTTTCTATCGCCAAGTGAATTATTTAACGGACCAGTTGTCAAATTTCTTGTACCAAGGTAAGATCATATGTCTTTTGACTGT
>JAQQZZ010140485.1:0-13175 GCA_030265115.1 Mopalia vespertina | reverse complement strand
GCTTCTAAAACATATTGCTACAATGTTGACAATGAAAGATACATGGATCTATTTATAGCCAATGACTTAAATCATTTTTTAAAAACACAGCTTGAAATTCACTGTGTAATATCCTCTATTTATTTTAGCTTTTATTACACAGTTTATGATTATTTCATAAGCATGTATTATGACAGCATATACGTAATTGAGGCTTTTATTTGTTTAATAACATCTTCAGATAGAGAAAGGTTCTTAACACCCTCTTCAACCGCCTACCAGCGAGCAACACCAGCCCTATGAAAAGGTGATGAAGGTACCACACCAAACTTTTGAAGAACCGGACCAACCCTTACAGCACACGGCCACACCGCCAGAGCCGTTACCCTCGGTCTCTGTGGATAACCTACCAGCACCCCTCGACGCTAAACCCGAGGCCACGGATATCGCTGCCCTATACCGTCTCCACTGGGATAGTATACGTCAGCACTTTCATCGTGGGCGACCTGTCCAGGACCGCTACAACTTCCGTTTCAACAGCGAGCGCGTCCTGGATCGATTTATACAAACCATCTACAAACCTGGGGTCGTCTACAACGCCTTGTCACCAACGTACTGTTCCACGTTAACAAACTACCCGAGATTATGATAAGAGCGCCTTCCACCACGACCCGAGTATCTGTTGAATAATAGAGGCTTGTACGCCCTCGTCAGTGGCATACACGGTCCATACAAGGACAACCTCTGCTTCCTAAGTTGTCTGGCGATCCACGTAGACAAAGCACCACCAGTTAACTGCGACAATCCAGCACAGTTCCATTTCCAGATGTACTTGACGGCTGTTGAGATGGAGGCCAGACACTTTCGTGTGGTACCCCTCAGTCGCCTAGACCGTGCGGAGACGTTATTCCACCTCAACATCGCCGTCTACGAACTCACGCTCGAGGCTCGAAACGCGGTCTGCGTACGTCGATCGCTGGGTCAGTACACCTCCACTATGACGCTCAACCTTTATCAACGCCGCTTCAGCTATGTGAATGACAGAAGTCTCTTAGCGCACCAATACCAGTGCCAGCAGTGATGTCGGAACTTTCAGCGCTCCACTGATCTCGATCGTCACGAGGAAACATGTGACGTCTAGATCAAGAAGCGGTACCCTGGCGGTGATGGAGAAAGGTATCTCTATATCCAACGACGCTTTGTTTTTCCCGTACCGGGCCTGTTTTGATTTCGAAACCTACTTACAACCCAAAGAGATGAAAGACGCCACCACCAGTAAAGCCGTATGGATGGATCGTCATATACCGATGAACGTCAGTGTCAATGCAAACGTCCCTGGCTACCAGCACCCGCGATGTTTTATCTCCGACGGTGACCCCTACACGTTGATGGCGACATTCATCAAGTACATCAACGAGATCAGCGCTGTGAGTTACCAACGCATGCTGTTGAAGTTTGAACACGTGTTAGCGGTGTTAGACGCCCGGATTCCGGTCAACCTAAACCTAAACCACCTCCGTATGCTGCTGTGTTGAAGACCAAACTCCTGAAGTATCTTACCCAACTCCCCGTCCTAGGGTTCAACACAGGGCGGTATGACTTTAACATGGTGAAGCGTTACATGTACCCCTACCTGGCCCACCGACAGACGTTAAAGTACGTGATTAAAAAACCCCAGAGTCACATGGCGATCGCCTGATACCCTTCTGTTTTTAGACGTCTTCAACTACCTGGCGCCTAATTTCAGCTACGACAAATGGGTCAAAGCATACGATTGCAAGCTGCTCAAGGGGAAGTTTTGTTACACCTACGTGGATAGTCTAGCACGCTTAAAGGAGACCTGTCTTCCACCCAGAGAGGCGTTTAACAACACGTTGAAAAACACGACACTATCCAGCGAGGCGTACACGGTGCTATAACACGTGTGGGATCGGGAAGGTATGTCAAAGATTTCCTCGTGTGGTACAACTGCCTCGATGTGGACCCCTTCATGGAGGCTGCAGAGAAAATGGCCATCTTCTATCGTGATCTAGGGGTAGATGTCTTCAAACAGTGCATCAGCATTCCCGGCTTGACACTACGCTACGTTTTTCAAGACCTGTCTGATTTTTTCTCACTGGTGGAGACTCGAGATGCGGACATGTAAACGTGTTTGAAAGACAACATCGTCGGTGGGCATTCGATCATCTCCACCCGCTACCACGAAGCCGGCGTCACCAAGATACGGGGTTGTTAGCTGTGTCAAAAGATTGTGGGTTTTGATGTGAACGCCTTATACCTCGCCTGCCTCGCTGGCAGATTTCGACAAGCGAACAAGCGAACGCCCAACATACGGCAGGCTTTACTTATTTCTACGGAAAGCGCAAAGTTCTAGACGATGGCATCTTTACGACCTACTTACGAACAACGACATCACCAGCGACCTTCTACGACCGCCCACCAGCGACCTTCTACCACCACCACCAGCGTCCTTCTACCCCCGCATCCTTGTACTACCATCCACCAGCGATCTTCTACCACCATCACCAGTGACCTTCTTCTACATGAAGGTCATCACACGTCAACCTTCTTTACCACCACGATCCTTTTAAGGGCTAACCAATTCTTACGAAAGAGGTCTTTCTGTCATGCAATTACAATCACCATTACAAACACCCGACCCCACACCGAACTTTACCCCCACACATACACACACTAAGTTCAATTCAAACACACAACGGTTTTCTGTGAGTACTCAATTTTTTTTTCACGAACGAGAACAACTCGAATCCATTTTTGTTCAGGTATTCAGGTCTGTGGTCCAAAACGGGGCATCAACAAGGAAAGCACGTCCGATCACATCGTACAGCAGCACGTCGTTCTCCAGGGGAGGGCCTGTACACAGGGACACGATCTGCGATATGGGGACGTCTCGAGCTCGGTGTGAGGCGTAGTACAGACAATATTGACCTCATACGGCTGTCGTGTCACTTTGTAACGCTTGCGTATTCCACGTCTAACGGTGTGTCGTCTTGGTCAACCACTTCGTAATGACGTGTGACAACGGAGGTAAGCCTTACGAATCGAAATAATCGCCGTGACCGTCATGATCAAAGAACACGGCCACCCAATGTTCACCGGGTCGAACACAAGGGTCCGTATTCATGATATACCCGACGGGTGGGTGTGGGTGAGGTGGTCTGTGATTCTTGGGAAACACGCCTTGAAACACGTGCGACGTCCGGGGGTCTTCGTCCAATTCCCGGTGTATCTGTCTAGGGTGTGTGGTTGTGGTTTAGGTCTGAAAGTCACACAGGATCTGGCGGTTACGATCCACTTCAATCACGTTGTCGAATTCTGCGTAACAAAGCACCTTGATCGTCTTGGGGAGCGGGGTCCGGAACTTCATCTCCAGGCGGAGTTTCGTCTCTCTGAATGGGGATAAACTCAGCGTTGCTGTGTAAGTTGGGGGACAGGTCGAAACGGAACAAGGTGTAGCCCCCTTGAAACTCGTGGTGGGAGATGTCGTTCCCGTCGTCCCGGTAGGCTTTCCCCACACCTGTGAACAAGTTGAAGTACCACTGTACGTACAAGTTGTCGTTGAAGCGGGGTGTGAGGGGCTGTGATGGGATTTGCCGTCTGTTCATGTGCAGCGTCAGGTAGTTTAAGTCCATGTGTTGAAATTGAAAGGGGTTTTCGCTATAAGTACCGTCGAAGGATGTGTTGTCGGCCATGCCTAAAATGAGGCGTTTCGGTAGCACACCCAGGAACAAATTGTGTTCGTTGACGGTTATTTGGCCTTTGGGGACGGCAAAGTACTTGGTGAGCACGCGTCGAATCGAGAATTTGGCCAGGGCGAGGCGGTGTGAGGTGATCGGGGATCCCACTGGGGATGACGTACCGATCGGGCTGGTGAGGGCCTGAAGGGAGGCGAGGGAGGAGGCGCCAGGACTCTGACGATTGTGGAGCAGTGGTGTCATCAAGACCGATCGGCTGAAGGTGGGATGATCGGGGTTCCACCATGTTCTGTTGGGGGTCCAATCTCTCGGGATATTCATCGCTTTGAACGCCGGGGCCAAGACCTCACGACCTCGGGCCGCGCGGTCTTACAGGGCTTCGTTGATGAGATCGTTGTAATATCGCTTCCATCTCCTGATCGAGCGCACGTAACGACTTGACGAGTTGGTTCACAGGGTACGGCACTGGGTGGTGTCCATCGTGTGTCATCGCTTCCAATAACCGAGGTTCCACCAACACCGAGGTTCCACCAACACCATCTATAAGGGGTGCCGCTAGTGCGCAGAGGGCTCGTTTTTTTTTTCAGACTGACGGCTTTGTTCGCCAAGAGCCGGAGTATGCAATCGAGCCTTCTCTCTGTGTGAGATGGGCGTTCCCCTGTAACGTGTTTTAGCACACTCGCACAGACACGTCAAAACACGGTTATCACTACACCCTACAACTAGACAGCCTTGAAGACCACTAGCCAGAGTGACCAGACCGCTACCAAAACAAACGGTAGCGAAGATGTCCACGACGCCTCGCCGTAGAAGACCGCTATCATCCTTCTAGCTATCAGACGGCGAGGCAGTCAGGGAGGATACTCGATTGTTGGAGCAGCTCGACATCTGCTGAACACACAATCGGGTTGTGTGTTCTTCCAACGGTCCTTTTCAGGACCAACCAAATCTTACCAAAACAAATATATATATATATATATTATTTGTGGGGAAAAAGAACCCCAGACAACTAGATTCTGGGATAAAGAAAACTTCCCACTGGAGGGATGGAAAATGATGCCTACAGAACCGATGATTTTTCCATCTCTCAAGTGGGAATTGACATCCGTGAATCAAGTTGTGTGGGATTCTCTTACTTCATACTAAGAAACACAGCTCAGCAGTATTAGCCTCACCAGCCTTCTGTGAGCCTGCGGCGGCTCGGGTGTTGACTTTGTCCTACGACAGTGGTCGTGGTGAGTCTACAAAAACACGCGGCAACGTGTTAAACCCCTAAATAATGTTCAAACGAATTCCGCTGATTGCGACTTTTAGGACAGCTGAAGAAACTCGTCCACTTGAACTGTCCTAAAAGTCGCGATAGACGGCAGCCGCTTGAAAATTATTTCTATTCTATTATCCTCAAAGGCGTTTACTATATATTGATATTTAGTTCGATCAATCGTTGATTAAAAACTTTAACACATAGAATTTGGCCTCTGTGGTCGAAAATCTCGGCACAGTCCCATCTGTCTTCTGACACGCGCTTACAACATTATTATCGGACCAAATAGAGTCCAAATAGTAAACCAGGGAGAGGTTTAGATTCTCTGACATGCAACAGAAAAAGCTACCAGAGATTATTTAATGATATATTTGAACAGGTTTGGTGTGTAATGGCGAAATGTTAAAATGTTTTAATACAACATTTTATTAATGAAAAATATGTCTGTTTCTTCAATAATAAACTAAATATACTTCACGCCATGATGAATGCGTCCAGTGACGTTGAGAATTACCTCGCGAGGCCAAAGCTGGCGTCGATTGAGAATTGTAGGACACTTGGCATTCTTCTCATTCATTCTGCATATATTACACAAACTCACAGGGGTAATAAAGTGAAGGAAAATCCGAAAAAAATATATCTGATGATTGACCCAGATATATCAAATTTATGAAATTTTCATGAAACTCGGGTAGTAGTTTTCATTTTACCCTCTTTTAATAAATTGGATATATCTGGGTCAATCATCTGGCGAGAAATAAATGAAGATTTTTACCCGAATTTAATCAATTTGATATCCGGGTCACGAACCTGCAAACGGCAGGTCAACCGTGTTTGTTTGAAGGAATGAAGACGGCGTTTCCGAGTTGTAAAATGGGATAGTCCGTGTAAGTTGTAGCGCTTCATTAGTTGAATTGTATAGATGAACACGAAGAGACCAATTAGAGCGTGGAAATGCTGTATCCCACACGTGGAGATATAAAACAAATATCAAATCCCAGGTATTACAGTGAAATTTGCTCTTTGATGGAATAAGTGTATTTACAAAATGAAGGAACAAAAGTGTTATCCAACAGCATAAATATCACATTTATACGAGGAAAGACAATTCGGATAATTCCCCCAAATATAAATAATAAATATATTTTTGTGATAGAACACACAAACTCCATAAATGTGATTTGGTCCTCAACAAAGTTAACGCACTTCTAAAAGATCTTAAACATCTTAAATGCAAAATAATTTTAATAATATTAAAGCTTGTATACGATGAGTAGAATTTAGATGGAGTTTGTCACACATTTTATAAGGACTATTCCTGGCAAATTTATTTATTCTTTTTTGACATATTACATGGAAAAATGGCATCCAAACATTTGTCTCTGTTCTTAATTTCGGATTTCCTGTTTTTCAAAAGTCAATACTAGTTGAAATTGTCCGTGATCAGCGAGATGCTGTTTTATAGATCCTCTCAATCGATAAAATAAAGAGAGCTATAGCAACAACAACACCGTAGGCAATGAACACACCACCGACTGTCTCTAATGATAAGTTGTTAATAGAATTCTCTTCAACCTCGTCCGAACAGTTGCCGGAAGGATGTAACCATTTGTCTTCCCACTTGTTCATAATTCCAGACTGTACAAGACTTAAGATTCTGTAAACAAGAAACATATAAACTATATCCGTATCCATTTAATTTAATTTAAAATACCGCATAGATTCAATTTTACAAAATCTAGGAAAACTGGAAAAAATGTATACCAATAACATTTTCTTGGAATCACCCATATAGGGCTACTAAAGTGTATTACAGGTTACTCACGTTTTGTCGAAGGCACCTTTATAAGGGGAATTTTTAGGTAAGACTAAACCATATGTGCCACTAAAAAATTTCTCATCTGCTAATCGGACTTTGCCACATCCATAAGCCACTTGAAATAACAAAGGACTACGACCCCCAATAAAAACATGCTTTCCCAATGCTACCAAGTCGGCGGCTTCAGACATCGTGTTGACAGGAACCTTCCGCTCATTCACTGTTTGGTAAATCTTACTTTTAGAATCCTGAAAATTTAAGAAACTGTTATGAAGTGACTTTGTCTTTGTATTTGAAAAAGTATTATGTTTTTGTACACCAGTGAAATTTGAAATTTTTCTTTTCACATAAAACTGACATTTCATTGCATTGTAATAATACTTTTGTTATTACTATCTGCACTTTGAACTTGTTTAAATATCCTGTACTCAAAGATTTATTTTAAAATGGATCTCTTGAAGTCTGTGAAGATGAGGTTACAACCCTGGTGTATCAACAGCAAAATGCAATAAAAGTTGCATTCATTATTTCCAATTATCCACGTTAACGTTGTGATGAGCCACATAACCCGAATCACACATATGTCTGACAGACTAACAATATTGGAATACATAAGGAATCATGTCCTTTTAAGACCTTTACCTGGTTACCATTGGAAACCAAGAATATACACCGTTTAAAGAGTTTTGGTCCAATAATCTCCTATTTAAATCCTTTCTGTTTGCTTTCCTCTTCAGATGCAATAATTTGTGCGTTTTCAATCGGCATGATTACCAAAATGACCTTTAACCGAATGATCAGGAAAACAAAAATGTTCAGCTAATGCGGATATGAGTTTAAATAAATGGTTGTTGACTTTAATTCGAGGAGGAGTTTTGGTTTCACCAACATATTGTGTATGACACTTTTTACAAGTTATAAGGTATGTACAATTCCAATTGTCTACCAGATAAAAAAAAAACATTTTCTAGTTTGTTTCCCAACAAAGGGGGCCTTATCGGATAAGTGACTATCTAGCTTGCATCTTGTCTTCATACATTTTAAGGACCTGTCTAACACTATTATAAAGCGATTGTGGTAATTTTGTTTAGGAGCCTTTTTTAGATCTTTGTCTTAACTATAACTGTTAAGTTGACTGAGGGTTTGGCATTTAATTCAGCAAAGAAGTCGTCTGGTATATCCTCTTGGGAGAACAAGTGTGGTTAAAGGTAGGGGATTTAATATTTCCCTTGAGGACATGTGGAGGATATATTTTATATATTAGATAAGTGGTTATGGAAGCAGATTGAGGTTATTGCAAATGACATAAATAATAGTATGTGCAGCTGAAATCCTTTTCAACAAATGAACATAACCACAGGTCTAGTGCTGCCCTCCAAAGACGTACTTCAAATGCCGTCCATGTACTTGTTCCATACTGAACAAGTATGGTCACGTCATCGTCATTAACAACATCTAGTAGAGAGTTAATCGGCTTGGTCGGTGATGTCACTGTGTATATTGCGGCAAGGTTGGCTGTATACATGCCAAAAACAAGAACAGTAAAAAACAACCAGACTCCGAGCAGGCATCGGGCTGAGATAGACGGCGGATGAAAGGCAGGACCTACAATACATACAATTCATTTAAATCGTATATTTAGCTTGATGAAAGGTTTTAAAAGTGGATTCTCTGAGAGTATCGGTGAAACAGCAAGGTGTATGCTGTGCATTATCATATCATTATACCATAGTTAACCATAATTTATTTCTGTCGAGACTGCAGTGTATGCCAGAGAGTTTAAAAGGGCCCACTGTATAGCCATTCCATGAAATCTGTCCCGGGCTATAGCTTCAGCAAAGGATAATGCTGTGACAAGTTTGTTACGCTATCCTATAAGCTCACTTTTATTACCATAAACGTAGAGAAAGGAAGCTTTGCTTACTTCCGATTCGAACCACGTGTCTCTGGCTAACAGGGTCAGCGCTCTACCCAACTGGGCCACAGAAGTTCATGGCAAAACGATCATAGTTAAAATCGTGTATTCGAAAGCCAATGATGCCGCGCAAGATGACGGCTGGAAGCAGGCAAATTTTTATTTCTCGACATTTATGAATATATTTTTCATCAGTATAGCCCCAAGTCTTACTGATTGTCCTTATCTTATAGTCTTCAAGTTTTGTCTAGATATAAACCTTGTTCAAAAAGAGAACTGATGACCAGCATCAAGTATTCCAAACGGTGCCTCGCGTCAGTTGTTTTCTGTTGATAATGAAGGACATAAGCTATCGTACAAAGACACAGCCACGTTGTGATAGCAAACACTGTTATGAATACCCACACCATGGTAGAAAAAGCTTTGTAGAACTGGAATAGGCTGTGTGAATTCCCGGGTGCCGGAGTTAGGATTCCAACGCTCTGTTGTATGAAAGGTGTGGTAAAATCTATTACCTCAGCTCTCTGGTGTGTTAATGTTAATGGTCCGGCCGCAAAATCAGCATCCTAAGAGGCGAATAAGAAAATCAAGAGAATAAATATGAAAAGGCAGTTCGCCAAATAGATCTTTGTCAAAATCTCTAAAGTAAAGTACGGATATGTAGCCTAGTGTTGCTGGTAGTGAGTTTATGAACCTAACGAATTCACCGCTACAAAGACGACATTTTCATTCACAAAACACGTTGCCCCAAAAGGCATAGCCAACATCTTAAAAATACATAGCTTTTAAGGTACTTCGTGTCCTTCAAAAGTCCAGTAATATAACAGGCAAAGCTATCTTACATAATCCAGTTGACATTGCTGCCTTACCCCATTCATTACCATTCCTATCATACCACTCCATGAACCATTACCAGTTGGCGCTCCGAAAAGTCTGTCTGTTGGTTCCACAAATTCGTACCTGTTTTGAGGGTTAAAATGAAAGAAAAATAGAAAAATGCATCGATAAGTATTAGATAGTTTGTCCATGACTTACAAAAGTCTTTCCTTCGTGTGGTGTAATACTTTGTTTGACAGAAGGGAATACTTGGCCTTTTAACACACAATAGTAAAGTATAGTAACAACTCCAAAGAAAGATAATGAATTAATTTTGAATCAACGTTTCGGTTTATTGATCAAACCATTATCAGGAGTAATTGTAACTAGAGACATAGGTATATACAAACAGGTGAAGATAATACTTTTGGCATTTAAACTTAAAAATAAACATAATATCTTAACTAATTAAGTTTTCAAATAACCGTCTTAAAAATTACAAAATGTATGTGTATCAATAAAGATCAAAACACACTATACCACATTGACCCAAAGATAATCACATGTGATAACATAAGTAGCTTTATGGCAAGATTCTAGGATTTAGGAAACAGACGTGCATCCATTTCCGCACATTCGAGGAACAGATTGGAGGGAATATTGCAGGTGCACCTTGCTCCATTGTTGAAGGTCACGTCTTTGACTTTGACATAAGTGGGTACAAACGGGCTTAAACAAAGCATGGTCCAACTTATCGATAGAAAGGGAGTCCCGACGTTGAACTGTTTCTTATCTTGTTTCGTTTGCACCAAATGCAAAGGTTTGATCAAGTCAAACAAGGAGGAGAAAACAGTCGTAGTTCGAGTGGTCGGTGATGCAAGGTCGTGCGTAGGCATGGTGACCTGTATACCTCTGCTCAAGGCCCGAAGAGTGAAGTACATTAAACTTTGGTTTTAACAAAGGGAGAAATTTCTTTTCCGAGAATTCAACAGAGCACCCTCTTTCGATACTATCACTAACCGGAACAGACGTTTAACATATAATCTCGTTATAAATGCATGGCAAATCGT
Source organism: Mopalia vespertina (assembly GCA_030265115.1). Taxonomy (NCBI): domain Eukaryota; kingdom Metazoa; phylum Mollusca; class Polyplacophora; order Chitonida; family Mopaliidae; genus Mopalia; species Mopalia vespertina. The sequence goes on along the minus strand of JAQQZZ010140485.1, from coordinate 2,596 downwards.
GGCGAAACGGATTTCAACCGACGCAAATGTTCTAGGATATAGTAACGCTTTACAACCTGTTCTACCAAGCATATGCCTTCCTACTTGTCTTCCTACTACCGCCTGCACCAATGGAACACAGCTATATCACAGCGCAATACAATTCTGAAATTTTCCAATATTTGCTGATTCAGGAGAACTGATTTGGTTGTGTGATTTCAGTGTAAGGCTGAACTTAATGTTATTTCACCAAAATGGCGGCATTTCAGCTACATATCGACCACTTGCTGCTCCCTGAAAGCACCATAGAAACCGGAATCTCTTCCTGCTCAAAAGAACAGAAACACATGACGAGGAATGGGATGGAAATAACTGGAAGTAAAGCAGTAATATAAGAGAGTATATTCAAGACAAAAATTACACTCTTGTACATATTTTCCTTTTTACGACTTACTTGAAGTTAAGATTTTCTGCAATTTCCTCTAGCATATCTATTACAAGACCATCTATTGTACCGTCGATGCTATGTCCAACGAAAATTGGGTTCATCTAAATATAAGAATGATTCATTTATGGTAGGTTCAAACCAAGCTTAAGGTTGGGTCAAAAAATCGAACAGCATAAGAACGCATGAGAATTATGCTAAAAGTTATCTCGTTTTTTGGTTGAAAGGCACGATTTATGGTTTTGTTTTTGACACTTATAATTTATAGAGTTGTGTCGTGGCTCATTTTGGGGTTATATTGGCTGCTTAAACCCCATGACCGTGCCCCCGCATAAAAACGCGTTCCATGCCACATCTCGACAATTACGACTGATGTGGGGTGGTTTTACGCGGTTTCTTCCCGATTGTCCACCTTGCACAATCGTCGATACAAAGTCGTGATACAAGTGAAATGTATCCCCACTACTCATTAAAAACAATCTGACAAACAATACACTTAAGAGAATTTTAGTTAGTGAATTCCCTGTTCGACAACAGATCCAAACTTTATTCGTATTAAATCTGTGTTATGTGAAACATAAAGTATAGTACAATATGTTACATTATGTAACGTATATTATGGAAACCCGTGTGCAGCTGAATTTTTCTAAAATTGTGTCATGATTTGTTGCAGGTTAAGTGTTTGGTAAAATGAAAGAGATTTCAATTGGGTGGCTTTGTATAAGGCTCACATACCGGAACGACAGCAATTCGTAACGTCCTTCCACCTAAATTGTTGTATGAATCCAATATTTTCCCATTCTCGTTCCCCTCAAAACGTGTTGATGCTGTCCATCGGCCTATCAAGTATATAGAGTAAGTCGGAAAGTTCCTTACGCTGAATATTTTATAGGATGGAGTTCTCTGTCTAGCCAGATAGCGTAAAGTCTGCGATACAGCTTCCGGAGAGTTCTTGTGTAAAGACAATGAAGGGAAGAAAATAATATACACATGTATTTTTTGATGTAGAGAAGGAAACTTTTGCTTGCCTCCATCAGGATTCAAACTCGAGTCTCCGGCTAGCAGGACCAGCGCTCTAATAGTCTGAGACTCCCATCTGTACTACCACGAAGTGTTATACATTAATATAATACGTTTAGAGTAAACTTGTTTTAATAACGAATGAGAAATTCAGTTAAGCTGTGCATTGAATCACATCTACATCATGTCGTATTGCATTATTCTATTCTACTTTAGACAACAACAATATATGTAAACATTTGTTTCAACATGCCTGTTTGTACACTCTTCAGAAATGTTAATGTGTAAACAAAATTTAACATTTTAATATTTGCAGTTTGTTATAAAAAAGCTCAATTACTATTGCTCTGTCAAATAAAGTAAAATACTTTACAAATGTAAGGAAAGGTATACGTGGACGGAAATTTAAGGTAAAGTATTGTATTAGGATGACACCGAAACAATTACGAAATACATCTGCACGTCTATATTTGAATCGGTAAAACATTAATTGAGAGGCTTACCATAGGTCTACAATCGCTCGGTGTCTGCTCTTCAGAAGTAGACACATCGGAAGCCAGTATAAACAGCTGTATGGCCTCAATAAATAACAGTTGAAGGCCCTACAATTTAAACAAAGCTGTTAGATTTCTGTTCAAAATATTTCTGTCAAACATTAAGCGCCCTACTTCTAAATTATGAGCAGAAAAGATCTGCAACACTTTTGTCTTTATAACCAGACTTAATGTACAAGCCGGAATTATACACCTGTAAGTTAGTTCTAAACAGAATAAAGTTCAAGACGCTTTTTGGCTACTTTGATAAAAAAAAATTATTCTTTTGAAATAACCAAGTATAAATATTTGGAACAACTGCTTGTCAACACTGTGTACGCAATAACTCCAATGCGAGACTTCCAAATAGCACATGCTCTGGCGTAGGAATACAGCAAAAGAAGATTAATCATCAGGCATGCAGTGCCACATCATTCCAAAAGTATATATATATATATATATATTTATATATAAACCTGAAACTACTTATGTATAAAGAATTTTATATCAACCACACAAGTTTCTAATTCACATAATTCATATATCATGTTGTGGTGGTTTTGCATGGTTTCTTTCCAGTTTTATACGAGTTATGAGCGATACAATGTCGTCATATAGG
>JAQQZZ010140474.1:0-13175 GCA_030265115.1 Mopalia vespertina | reverse complement strand
GTACTTTGACTGTAAACATTCAATTTGTTCTAAAGGGGGAGATGTTATAGTATGCTACATAATGTCTTAACTCGATATCCCTACTCGCGAGCCTCCTGTATTGTTATTACAGCCAATCAATAAATACGAAATGCTTTTCTGCATCTTCGGCTCTTCCCTAAATACTGCCCACATTGTTGATGTATCACATGGACTACTTAACTTTCATCCCTGATTAGCGGACTTACTTGGTTGAGCGGATAAGTTTTCCCCATAGTTATTATTATAGTTGTGGTCAAAATCGCACACATCCGCCCAGCTCTGTGCAACTGCCGACAGACTGTCGTTCCAAATCTGCAAGAGAATTCACCAATGTTATGTTCTTTAGAGGTGTTTACACGGCTACTTGCCATAGTAATCTCATTTCTGTGAAACATCTGCCGGTTTTTTTTCTCTAATCTGCAATACGGCTTGTAATATATTTCCCGAAACTAATAGAACGATTGATTGCCTGCCATTTTGTTCTCAATTCTTGTCAACAATTACCGGAATTTCGTCCCAAATGTGTTCAAAAGTGATTTAATGAGACCTAATAGTACCACCGAAAACAAATCGGCCCGAGTTAAACCTCCGTGGTATCACGTCTTGACAAAAGATATCATAAGTCAATCATAAATAGACATTTCGTCGTGAGAATATTCCACGAAGATCCCCGGGCAAATGCATGATTGGGAAGGTGTAAATATAGTAAAGGGGAAATATCAGGGCCAATGACCGGTGCATAACACTGCGTTCAGACGGCTAAAGTTGAGCCGGCTTAAATATCAACCGTTCTTCGAGCCTGGTTTCTTGTCTTTTGTGTTTGCATTAACAGATAGAAAATAAGCCGGCTTCTACTATATAATGACGATGATTTTTTTTTCTAAGGTCATAGGTCAATTGGAAACAATATGACGTTATTCGAAATATGACGTGAAATATCTTTACGTTATTCGATACGTGACGTCAAATGACACCACCTCTGTGTGACGTGGTAAATTGACATGCGTTCGTATGCAACATCATAATAGAGGCGAAATCAAAGTTGGCTTAATGTTAGCTAGGTCCGTTCAGACGGGAAAATTAAGACGGCTTAACGAAGTAAGACAGGTTGCCAGCCACTTCAAAAGCAGGTGCAAGTAAAGCCCTGCTTATGTCACACTGCGATGCGATAGAACTGATGACAACTGAGCTCCTATGTCACAAAACATCCTGCACGCCAAAGACTAGACGCAACTAACCGAACTAGTTGCATACTCGTTAGAGCGCTTATGTCACTTGCGATTGCTTAGAACTACTCACGATCAGTCGCAACTGGACGTAGAAAGTAGAACATGCGCGACTATCTGGAACTGGACGGCAGGCAACTAGTTGGCAATAGACGCAGAAGACATGCAGATGCGCTTATGTCACATTGAAAGCTACGACTGATTAGTTGCCGTCGATCGTCAACTGGTCCACTGGAACTGATCGAAACTAGTTCTCACTCGACGTAACTGCGACATAAGCTAGGCTTTAGGTAGCTCAGTATTGACTACGCTAGACTCACGAGAGCAGGGAGGCTGTGTATTACCCATAGCTAGGCTTTAGGCAGCTTAAGTTTGACCGCTGTCTTTCACACGACAAAATATACCAGGCTCGAAGAACGGTTGGTAGTTAAGCCGGCTTAACTTTCGCCGTCTGAACGCACTATAAGTTAAAAGGGCGAAACGTAAAGCGAAAGATAGACCACGGATGATTGAGAGCATGGAGTGAAAGCTCTAAACTTCCCGATTTCCAATAATATACTGCATTTTAACTCCATGGGTTGAAGGAAAGAAAGGCAATAAATGTGTATTGCCGTTTACAAATCTATATCTTAGCATTTAAATGTCGTCAATCTGAATGGCTTATTTATATTAAACTCACCGCCTCTGACTCATATAGCTTGGATTGTATTAGGCTTCCCATGTATTACATCCAGACTTCTACGTAAATTATTTGACAAACATACATGTAGTTTGGATTAAATAGTTTATTTATACATCACAAACTAGGGTAATAAATACTGTATAGGATGACGAGATGTGTATAATAGCCAACAATTAATACACGTAGGGGCCTATATGGAAATAGGAACACATGCTATTTGAGAATTCTATTTGAAATGTATTCTAAGATCTAACTGGGGTCTACATGTCGACCTAAACAGTGAGATAGCATACACCAAACAATCGCTACAGACGAAATCTTAACAAAATGGCTTTAATATGCTGATATTATACACGAAAACATATTGGTCCGTGTAGGCCTACTTTCTCTACAAAATAAATATAATCAGTTGTCCAAAGGAGTCTGAATCACCTAGCTATTCAATCTTAAAAAAAACAACAAAAAAACACCACAACTATGGCGTTATTACAGATACTAACTTACTAAAAATATCATGTCGGTAGCTGTGGGTTCAACTTGACGCCGGAAATCATTGTGTCGGAGGATTATTTCGATGATCTCCGCCTGGTTTAACGCAACCTTGGAAGTATCTTGTTCCCAGCCAGCATAACGTTTTTGTCTATGATGAGGGTCGTCATCAGATAAATATTTGACATTTGGGCTGTGATCTCCATTGCTATCTGTACAAATCAAACTCAACAGGCAGCCAATATAAACTACACGTGAAACGGCAGCCATGGTTGTCAAAGCGTCTGAATGAGTATCTGTACATACAACGTCATCATTCGATCGGTTGTTTCGACGGCATTACGTCATCTTGGTGACACCATATAGGCTATAAACCCTATATATATATCGTACCGGTTAAAATGCTTCTTTGTGGGCTAAATGTCACGATTTATTATATGCAAATGCCGATGAGACATCCGGGTTTCCGGTAGGCCCTATATGCGCTCATTAAAGTGAGATTTGACAAATGAGCTGTCGAACACCTCCTATACTATAGGCAATCTAATTAAAATCAGATCTCAAAAACGCTCCCCGTGTCTTGTTTGTCGCTATGCTGAGATCTAAGGCACTCTACTAATACTGTTCAATTAGGTCAAACTTACTGGCGTTCACGAAAGGTCACAATTTCAGTTGTCCAATAAAAATGGTAAACACCGAATTCAGCCAAATAAAGTACAAGTTGTCCGATTTCTTCTGTGTTAATGTTGTAAGTCGCATGTAAACGGGGAAAATCGAATTCCACTCAAAGTTTATTATTTGAGTGATGTTTGTTGATTGTGCATGCATCTATCCGTTTATCATGTAAAAATACGCAGTCGGGAAACTTCGGTATGTCGGCGGAAATCTTCGGCTTTTACAAACCAGAAATAAGAAGCAGCTCTGTCATTGATCAATTTAATAAATCAATCGACATTACAGGGGGAGTGATTGCGTTAGATCTCAATTATAGCGACAAACAAAACACGGAGAACTCTTTTTGAGATCTGATTTTAATTAGATTGATACTATAGGCTACATCGAGACGAATTCAGACGACTAACATGGCTTTGTTAAAATCGCGACGTCTGAACAAACCGGGAAGTTGAAGTTGTGTCGTCATACCTAACGACAAATGATTTTATAAGTGATCCAGGGTTTAGGCCGGTTTGATGGGGTTTTGTGAAATTCTGCGAAATTTCAACCCTGAGCCACAAGGCTAGACGCCCGCACCTTAATAGTACTGAATAACGTAGCCTACATATCCTACTTTATATGCAGAGAGCAGCCAGTTGACTGCTCTGTAGGCCTACTTATAAAGAACAAAATAATTAGTACTTGATAACACACAAGACTTCATTATTATGTCCTAGCACTACGACCTGAGTTGCTCTGACTATACTACTGATATTAACTTTACATTTTAATATATTTATATCTGTGTGTCAATATGTATGCTAATATATGCTTTTTTATATGGACTTAGGGTCTGAAATAAAATATATAAAACATGTTCAATATCCCCACTATTAATTCAGTATCTTTAAGAGGAAACATACATTTTTTTGTGTACAAAATGATGGAAGTTACTGGTACTTCTGAAAATTTTTAAGTCTACATTCACGACAAAATATAGGGAAATGGCGGGTTGGGAATAGTTACCGTAGTTTCGCATTTTTACTTAGGCTACTGAACGGTTTATGTTTGCGTTTGACGTAGGCCCCTATGAATACAAGACACCCCCCCACCCCCCCAAACCATTCCCCCCCTGCCACTCCTCCCCCCCTGCCACTTCCCCCCTAAATTTTGAGTCACTTCCCCCCCAGTTTTGCCACTTCCCCCCCAAAGTTTAATTAAATTTAATGCATATAATCTCAGTCATTATGGTAATGTTCTTATACTTTTGAGCTGTTTTTTTTAATTTGTATACTTTATAACATGAAAATATCAAACATTGAAATACAGTTGGATACATTGGAAATTTGTCTCTACGACTGCGACTTACTTTTGAAAAATATATCATTCGCCTAAAGCCTACCATGGTCATTATGGTTAAGAAATACCTATAGTAATTCTAACATTATGGTAAGGCAATTGTTTATATTATTGAGGCCTTGTGGGTTTGTACAATATTATAATTTAGGTCCTTTCAACCTATTAATCCCTGCATTAGCTGTAATGTATGGAAGCCGGATGCGGCCACTTGTGCTTTCGTAGTTTTCCCCTTCAAAACCATGAAACTACGAAGCGAAACTGCAAAAGTGGAAACCACGAACCTGCGAGCCAAAACTACGAAAGTGTACTACTGTGAAACTGTGAAACTACTTTCGTTGTTTCTACTTTTGTGGTTTTGTAGTTTCGCTTTGCATTCTTGTTTTGCATTTTCAAGAAAAGGGCAAAAGTATGTGTACAAATTAAATTTTTTTTTTCGTAAACATCGATTTAACACTTCGTATTATTCCATCAAATGTCAAAATATTAAATATTTATTAATATTATATAAAATTTAGTAGCATCTAAAGGTAAGTTTAAATTATATATGGGAAGTGTCTGTTTATTTACCTTTTTTTTATTTATTTTTTTATGGTTTTTTAAAATAACACCAAATAAATTTCGTTATTTAACTAAAAAAAAAATGACATCTCGTGATTATCATGTATTTTTTCTGTCTTGTCTTTTTTTTTGTTGCCAAGGGTGAAAAAACAATGAAAAATACGACAACATAAGACTTTTATTTGATTAAAAGTTAGGGGGGAAGTAGTAAAACTGGGGGGGAGGTGACTCAAAAGTTAGGGGGGGGGGGTCTTTTTAGGGATACGACAGGGGGGTGTTGGGGGGGAGTCCTGTTTCTATCATGAATGAGACAATCTACAATAAAGATACAATTCATGGAGCGGATTTAAATCTGTATGTTTTCTGTGATACTTGATTAACTCTGGGATATAATAGTATGGCCATACTATATCCCAGATTAACTGTATCATTGGAGCAAAGTGTGTATACGTAGACTAGCTGATCACGCACTAGTCACTCCTCAGCCACTTCAAACCACGCACGTTCGTTTCCTCTTCCGCTCCAAATTTTTAATGACACCGACGAAAACTGGCAGATGCATAGAGAATGACGAATAATGGACTGGCCGAACACTGTCAGAAACTTGTCTCTGCGACTAATTTTTCATACTACGTGCCTTATATTTTCAGCGTGCAAAAATACACACGGTAGGTAACAGTTAACTATCTTTATAACTGTTTGACAGATATTTGAATGGGTTGATATTATAAGTAGAAATTCCATTGTGACGGGAGTATGAAGTTCATGTTGTTGTTGTTGCTTGGAAGGGAGTGTGGCTTCTGTCATCCAGTATCCGCCTCCCAAAGTACTTAAATCTAGCTAGCTGTCCAGTTTTTTTTTAATAAAATTTTTAAAACTTTTTTATTATTAAGCCCATAATAATAGATCATACGAAGTTATGTAGCACCTCAGTGTGAGTACAAGAGCCAGTCAAATGTGCTAAAGTTGATTAAATATTACTTTTTTCTTCTACTTCTTATGGATGTTGACATCTTGTTAGATCTAATATATGTCTGTATTGCTGTCAATAAATTTCTCTCCTACAATACACACATATTACGATACCAGCACTGGGTAACAGATAGTTTTCAGAAAATGTGGGTAAAACATAGTGCAGAGGGTAAATCTATATAGCATGTGCTATAATGACGGTACCTGGATCTAGGTAAATCACAAATGTACAATGGGTGTATCCTCTATGTTTAAAAAGATAACTTTTGTTTTGAAGATGTATTCATCTCATGTTGGGGTTTTTTTCTGTTCTTTTGGGGTTTTTTTTTTATGTTTTTTATTTTGTTTTTGTTTTGCTTAATTTTTTTAATTTTATTGTGTGTGTGAGTGTGGGGAGGTAAGCTTACTCTTCTGATGATAGTTGGGTTGATCAGCCTCTCTGGCAGATACCTACATGTAGAGATCTACCTGTGCAGCTTTTCAACAGCGTTTTTAAATTGTGTAATCACTGTGCATCAGTTTTCTCTGAGAACAGTGTGAAGTGGACAATCCGTCATCATATTTATTCCTTTGAGTACAAGTTAAACCGCAATCAAACAAACAAACATCTCCCACACATGTACATGTTTAGGGGGAGATTTATAAATTGTATCCTTGTTTGGAAACTATTCAATGTGTGATATTAATGGAATCAGGATGTTTGTTTTATTTATATTTTGAATAAATGAAGAGAGAAAAATTTGCTTGCCTCCACCGTTAAATATGTCCCTCAGAGAGTTTTCTTTTTCCTTTCTTGTAACTTTAAGTTAAAACTTTAAAGATGTGGAATTTACAAATTGCATTTGTATTGCTTATATTAATAGCCAAACATATGAATGCAGCCTGTTATTTATTCAATGAAAATGTAGACAGATATGAGTAAACAGGTTTTAATACTTGTTTCATCACCCTTGGGTACGACGTAAAACCCTCAATCAAACAAACAAACAAACAAATACTTGTTTCATCAGATTGATGGGTGCCACCAACTTGGTGCCAAGTTTGACCAAAACTATACACCTCAGCCACGGCTGGTACATGTATATACATCATTAGTGTAATGATAATATGTAATCAGGTCATATTACATGCTGATTACGACAGTGGTTTTGCTTTACGTTAATCAAGAACTCTCCTAAACTTATCTCGAGGTCATCATGTCGTTACATTTAGGTTACACACTAAACGTAAAGCTAGAAATATCATAAATCTGTGAGGAAAGGAGAATTTTTTCTTTCAAATATATTATTATTATCTTTTTGTGTCAGACTATTTCATAAAAATTCATGAAAGCTGATGGATAAGGATATTGAGAGCATTACGTCATCGTCAAAAATTTGCAAGGGAGATAACTTAAGTCTTTGTAGTCTGACACACATTAAAAACATGGAGATTGTCAGTTTTCTATGTATTTAATACATATGAAGAATCATAAATTGTATTGACATTTTGAAATTTTTAAAATGTGATACGGAAAGACCAAGGATTTTCAACTAAGACTTATTATTTTCAAAGACAATAACCCAAGTGGCATTTGCATAATTTTGCAACCGGGTAGTTATAGCCGTTTAATTATTTTATTAACAGATTAACAGAATGTGTTTGGATAGAATTATGTTTAGGCATACTTTTTCATTGAGCATCTATACCTTCCGAATGCCGTCACGATACCAGGATCTAACTTTGAAATGCATGTTTCAGTATTATGAAATTCAGTTCACTGTATTTTGCTATTTCCCTTAAATACGGCCACTATATATGAATCGGATTGAAGTTTATGAATTTTCCATCACGCTAGCTCATAAATTAGACATAAATGTTATACATCCAGAGTAAATTACATCTAATTCATTAGGCTAGCTGTAGCATAATCCTGTGGGTCGTACTGCTTTCAATATTGTCCTTGCAGCTGTTGCAGCACATTATAGGGCTATTTATTCTTCAACTTTTTCGGATGAAGCATTTACAGGTATCGCTGTGTTTTGAATTTGAAGTAAACCGATGTAAGGAAATTCCAACAGTTCAGAGAATTCTAATGTTGATATCCTGGTAGTAAACAGATAGGCATCGTGCATATAAAAGCAGAATGATATACATGTACTGTTTATAGCTTATGACTTTCTGTGAAATCCATATTTCGCTGCGAAATGCAGTTTCAATTAGTGCATCCATCACAGGACGGATAAAAGAGTGACTTCAAGTTAACTATAAATTAACAGCTAGGCCTACTCGGTTGCAAATTCGACATGTGTTATTGTCTTTCAAAATATATAAAGAAAATAATAACTTTTGGTCAAAAATCGTTTGTCTTTCCCTTTACTTGCATCCTATTAAAATTTAAAAAATCTCTACAATGAATGCTCCGGACCACACTTCTTCTATGATGCCCCTAAAATGGTGGCCTCTTTAATACTGAAGAAAGGAAAGCCATGATTATATGGCAAAAAGAAAATACCAGAGTTACTTTTCTAGTTGACAAACGCGTTTGTAAAAAGTTATCTTCTAATCCACAAAAGGAAACAAAAATGGCTAGGCCTACTACATGTATGTCTGTACTGAAAATGTTTTTAATGTACCGCTAATTAAAATTAAACTGTAAAATTAAAAAAGGGTACAATTCTTGTATGTTCTGCTTGGTATGCATAATGGTAACCAAAAGGGTGTGGTTAAAAAGTGTCCATATGACTCCACTGGATAGGACTTGCTAATAGTGATATGGAGGATTGTCTAGTGGTCAGGACATTGTTGCTATGAGGTGTCTGTATGTTGTTCAGGTTGATGGGGTTTTGTAGCCTGTGGACAATAGTTGAGATGGCCATGCAGTGTGAGTCAGCCAGCTGTTCAACTTCCACTGCATCTGTCCTTAGTGGTTCTCTTTATGATTCATATTGCTCAGACCATGGAACCCAGTCAGTCATGCTGCCGAGTTTGTCTGACAGGCTGGTTCACCAACCTCTCCCACTGAGATCAGGGGGAGACAGTCACTGACAGACACTCACATTCCCCATGATCTCCCTCTCCACCAAATACACACACTCTACACACACACAGGCTACCATCTCAGCCAGATACATTTTACAGAGAATAAGCATGGTTACCAGTCACTACATAACATTGTACTCACAGGCTGTTTTTATCTTCTGTCATGATATTGATCAAATGAATAAGGGGTTTATTTTTAGTCCCAATTGTTATAATCACACCTGGCATCACTTTAATACATGTAGGTTCAATACAAATATATATAGAAGTCTGCTTTTATTGATTATTAACACAGTACTGTAACTCTGCAGAGGGATGCTGGACTCTGTGTCATCTCAAAATTTTGGCATTTTATTTTTCAAGCACCAGCCCTCCTCAACAGATGAGGGCAAAAGAAAGCATAGATTTAGATGTAGTACATTGTAGGATTGTAGTAGTAATGCTGTCTTTACATATAGCACTGAAGGAAGATTGACTTTCTTTAATCTTTATCAGGGGCCGGTTGCTTAAAGTCCTATTAAATTTAATCCTCTATTAGATGATGTCACGCCATGTTGAAGGTCTATCTCTAGCCCGGTGTTAGCATTTTTATCTGGTCTTTTGAGCAAAGTCTGGCCCCAGAACACTCAACAGTATATGGTTGTGTTTAATAGTGTCAATTATTATTGGAATAAAGAGCTGTTGTAAAAGTGAAATTAATCAATCAATCAATCCCTTCTGTTGAGTTACAACAGAAGACTTATTTTGATCTCAATATCTAGGCTTTTTGTTTTGACATGACATCATAAGCCATTGTTAAAATAAAGCACCCAAAATATAGAGATCAAAGTTGGGTATCACTACTCTTGTACTGCCAGCAGAAGCCAAGTGCTATACTTATTGAATATTCATGATACCAGTATACAGGTCTGTGCTGTAATCTTTTCCGGCATAACCTTAAAATCGGTGCTCTAAAATTCTGTGAGGCAACCTAACATTTGCATTTTCTCCTGGTTTGCTGATTTTTTAAATATATAAATGTGCCTTGATGAAAAATAAAGCAAAATAACACAAAGTTCATAGGTTATCAGCTGAAAAACTTTGTCAAAATCAGTAGCAAAATGCAAATTTAGACGAAGACTGCAAACAATTTGGGTAACCTATAAATCGGTCCTCCTAAATTAAGTTTACATAACCGTGGGGAAACCCTGTTCTGACCGTTCTCCCCAACAGCACAGGCCTGAGTATAGAAAATGATACGTTATTACAGTAGTATGAAATCACTGACATTTCAGGATATATTTTTGAACAAGTAAAGCCTGTGTTAGACTTACATGTAGTAACTAATATTATTAAAATACAGTGATATAGTAAATATTGTTTATTTTGTTCAGGTGCCTACACAGTTCCTAAAACAGCAGTGAATGAATTCAATCAGCATGATCGAGTTATACCATTATTATATAGAGATGGTCAGGTACGAGTTGACAGCACACTCCATCCATCTCAGGTGAGTATTTAAGACAGCATGTATATATGAATCTTTCACATACATGTCGGATGTCCTATGTCCTGGTGATCAATCTGTGCTGGGATATGAGCTAATGTACTCCAGATATTACACAAATGCAAGTCCAGGAAGTTATAAGAAATGATCATCCTGTACAATAAGAACTACATAATACCTCAGCTGTGTAGTAAAGGAGGTCAAACTGCATAACCCATATTCATATCTTAAGTAACAGGCCTTGAAAACCTGTAGATTGTAAACATGTATACAGTATTACATGTACCTTATTTTTAGTGCTACCTACATGTACATGTGGCTGGAATATATTCTGATACACAAGTAGTGTTATTCATAATACACAAGTTAAGTAGTGTAATTTATACAACACAACTGGTGTAATTCATAAAACCGTAAGACACAAGTGGTGTAATTTATACAACACAAGTGGTGTAATTCATAAAACCGTAAGACACAAGTAGTGTTATTTATACAACACAAGTAGTGTAATTCATAAAACCGTAAGACACAAGTAGTGTTATTTATAAAACCATTTATGGAGACACAAGTAGTGTTATTTATACAACACGAGTAGTGTAATTCATAATACCGTAAGACACAAGTAGTGTTAACTCTTAAAATCATAAGACACAAGAATGTAATTTATACAACATAATAGTGTTATTCGTAAAACCGTAAGACACAAGTAGTGTTAATTATAAGACACAACTAATGTAATTTAAAATACATGTACATAATTACAATACATAATAAGTGTAATTCATAATACACAAGTAATATAATTCATAAAATCATCAGACACAAGTAGTGGAAGTTACAATACACAAGTAGTGTACGGTAATCAATAACACACAAGTAGTGTAATACATATGCTATTAAATTAAAGCAATGTTATTCTCACTACACAGTGTTATTCAGAAACAATGACTTCTTTTAGATTAAATTTTTCCACTTTAATCCCCATTTATACAAACACTCTAAATGTTATTGCTTTGATTTGCCTCCTGTGTTGGCCTTCTATCTGGTCATTTTCTCTGCCCAGTTTAAAAATACATCATGGGGTTTGCGATAATAGATGGGGTTGCATTCGACCAAAATGAAATTGCAAACAACAACATGGCTGGTAAAGCACATTTGATCAATTTTTGTCAGCACTTATGGCTGTCATGTTAAAAATTGTATTATCAACACAAATTTATCATAAAAATAAGTTGATCGATTGTCATCAAAGTTTACATTTAGCCAACACTGTCAGGAATGCTAGCTGCACAGCTTCTTGTTGTTGTTCATTTTTTTCTGACCGATTAAAATGAATGAGATAAAATCTGTATTATTATTATTGAAGATTTGGTATTTGTTTTCACCAGCTTCTTTAGCCACAGAAATGCTATTGTCAGTTTGTCAAAAATGATGTGAGATAAATCAAAGTAAAATTTACAGATTAACTTCAAAATAGGAATGTATCTTCTTGCTGTTAAGGAAAACTTTTCTGCAATCATGACTATCATTGTATAAGTTAACAGTATTCAAAGCTCGCGGCTGTATGTAGCAGTGAACCTGATAGCTTGGAAAAATAAGCTCCCAGATTACCTAAAAACTTGGGATATATCACTCTCCTGTTAAGACAACGCATTGGGCTGCATTTCTACAAACTGCTTAACAATGTGGCCATGTATAGTATGCAATTGTATCTCACCAAGTTTGAAAATTCACAGAATAATTGATATTCTAATTGTAGATTAATTAATTGATTGTTTAATTTACAGTGTCAGATGGATGGGTTTGCATTCATCCAAATAACACACTGATAAGGCGGCTAATTCACAGATTATTTCAAACTGAGCCAAGTTGGCCTGTAACTTTAGGACAAATGAAAAGATTCCATTTCACCAAATTCTACCTTAAAATTTGGTCACCGTCTTTGTTACATGTATTTTATTATTTTTGTTACTTATAAATAAGTTGACTGATTGTCTTCAAACTTAAAATTTATCTTCATTCAACAACTTGTTAAACCGGAGTCATGAATCAAAATATTGGATCACCACTTCTTAAGTTTTATTTGAGTCGTAAGTTTACTTTACTTTATGAAAGCTCTGTTCTCAAAACTAAGTAGCAGGTGGTTGGAGGGAGCTTCATGTTGCCCTGGTGCTCTCGGAGCTAAAGGGGATCAGGAAGCCGATCTGTTTGTGGTGTCTGCATTGCGTCCCGTTGTTGTCATGAATTTGCCTCGTCTTGTCTTTGTTTGTTGTCAGTGGTGTTTAGAGTGGTTTCCGTCACCCATTGGGCTAGCACGTCGTATTATAAGTGAAATACCCTTGAGTACGACGTTAAACCCCAATCAAACAAACAAAACTAAGTAGGAAAAGGTTATTTGACAAGCTCATAATTTTGTCAAAATGATACTTTAGGGGACCTGTTAACTACTCAGTTAGTTCATTTTGTTTCTTACATTTTAAACATTCATGAAATGTATTAAATGTACAAAAGTACATGTATTACATGTAATATAAAATGTATTAAATGTACAAGAGTACATGTATTACATGTAACATAAAATGTATTAAATGTACAAGAGTACATGTATTACATGTAATATGAAATGTATTAAATGTACAAGAGTACATGTATTACATGTAATATGAAATGTACAAGAGTACATGTATTACATGTAATATGAAATGTA
>JAQQZZ010140463.1:0-13177 GCA_030265115.1 Mopalia vespertina | reverse complement strand
AAGGTCCCGGGTTCGAATCCCGGTGGAGGCAAGCAAATTTTTCTCTCTTCATTTATTCAAAATATATATATATTTACATATTTTTTTTGCATGAATAAATATTGTTAGTCGCATGTTTGTAAGAAATATAATGAAATCACAACTATTGTTTGTTCTCTTCTGTTTTTTCGTTGTTTTTTTCTTAAAGTTATTAAAAGATTTTGTTATGGCAAATGGTGACAGTGATAACGGAATGGTACAACTTTCTCTTCTACTATCATATGCACTGTGCTGGCACAAAATATGACTAAATATTTTGCTAAATATTTCAAATGTTATGAATGTTTTGGGGTGAAAAAAAAGGCAATTGTATTTCGTGTCAAAATTCTTTTCATCAATATATATTTTCTTGTTATTATTGTATTTTGAAGGGGGTGGGGTTTATTGTAATGAAAAAAATACCCCCCCCCCCCCAAAAAAAAAAACAAAACTGTTTGGCATGATAGATTATAAGTGCATGCCCAGGTTTTAATAATTATTACGTATGTTTTAATTTATTCTATCCAATCTGAGTACAAGATCTATTATTATCCATTTAATTTCCCCTTTTGTTTAATTATTTTACAATGGTTTTGTTTTATTTATTCACTCTGTGATAAATATTCACTTCAGAAAAGCTAAAGCTGTCTGACTTGCACGTCAATCAGATGATGGAAACGGCAAAGGCTGATTTAAATCGTAAGTGTTGTCATTGACGCTTTCCCTTATGCCGGAAGATTTCTCTAAATAAATGTTTAAATCCACCTTTGATGTTTTTGCTTTCACTATATCACCCTTTCCCTAAATGTTGTTAGCTTTTGTGGCATAATTTGTCTTGTTTTCATTCAGTTTTGATGTGACTGAGTCTCCAAATAAGATTCAATGTGAAAGTTAATTATTATGTTACCAGAATGTTTTAAACAATCAAAGGATTTAGTAATAAAATCTCTTTGTATAATGTCCTGTGATTGTACTGTCTTGTCTTTGTTTGTTGCCAGTGGTGTTGAGGTGGTTTCCTTCACCCATTGGGCTGGCACGTAGGGTCGGGAGAAAGCTTCCCGTTGTCCTGATTCTCTCAGAGCTTAGGGGGAATGTGAACCCGATCTTTTTGTGATTTCTTTGTATTACATGAACATGAATGTTCTGGGATTGCCCTGTATTTGTCCTGTCTTGTCTTTGTTTGTTGCCAGTGGTGTCGAGGGAGTTTTTGTTCACCCATTGGGCTGGCACACCGTCATATGAGTGAAATAAACTTATGTATCTCATTACACCCCAATCAAAGGAACAAACCCATTGCCTGCACTCCTTAACATGAGTGAAATAACCTAAAGTATGGTGTTAAACCCCCATCAAACAAAAGTAGTAAAGATACCTGAAAATGTATATAAAAGTCAGCTAAATTTACCCACTTTTTACACTAATGAACAAAAATGGTGACTGAGGGAAAAAAAGTAGCCAATGAAAAGGCTTGGCTCAGAAGACCTCTTACTTAGATGAAATCTGGTACATGTGTAAGGCTCCTAGAGTAGTTGTCCCTGAAGCCTTCTGAACTAAGACCTTTCAGAAAAATAATTAGCTAAGCCATCTCAGAGATACATTTTGGATAGTACTTGCTAACTGTGGATTTGTGGCCATTTTTCACTTTATATCTGTAGTTTAAAGTCTTGAAAAAAAAAATGTACTGAGAGCATCTTTAATCATTGCTCAATCAGTCGCCAAAGTTTCTAGAAGAGGGATTTCTTGCACTTCTAAAACTGAGAACCATTGTATAAAAATATCTGCCACTAAAAACAAATCAATCCAAGTTTCAAATTTTATGAATTGCCACTTAAAATTTACCCTCCGTGAATATTTTCTTTCAGTGCAAATGAAAGAAAGCAATCGACAAAAAGACAGCAGTTTTGATTTGGTGAAAGATTTACAAGGTAACTATGAATAAAATGCTATTACCAGACACGGCTCGAAATGTGTAGCGGGTGGTTGGAGGGAGCTTCATGTTGCCCTGGTGCTCTCAGAGCTGCAGGGAAACAGGAAGCCGATCTGTTTGTGGTGTCTGCATTACGTCCTGTTTTTGTCCTGTATTTGTTCCGTCTTGTCTTTGTTTGTTGCCAGTGTGTCGAGGGTGGTTTCCTTCATCCAGTGGGCTGGCACGTCGTCATATAAGTGAAATACCCTTGAGTACGTTGTAAAACCCCAATCAAACAAACAAACAAACGAACAAACTAAACCCAAATCAATCAAACAATGAAATAAACACACTGGCCTTTAGCCAGGGTAGGAATAATGAATGAAAGCAAAGGTGTACATAAGGGAGTCCTATGATGCAACTCCTGCAATCACATGAGGGTTTTTTTTTTTTAGATGTCTGCCCTTTGTTTTCCACTCAATTTAAGTAGGGCATTGTTAGAAGTGGACAATTTGTAGCCATATAAGGGAAGTACCCTTGAGTACCACACTTCACCCAATCAATCGAATAAACAAACAAGCCCGTAGCCATGGTATATGGATTATGAATAACGGCAATGGTTTATTTGAGCCTCCTATATAATGGGTTATATGTCAGGGGTTATTTGTGAAGGTATAACTCTAGCTGTGGAGTCTGACTGACAGGGTGTCTATATAAGAGGGGTGTAGCAGGGAGGAAGTGTTTATGTAGGAATGGAATTACAGTATATAGAATTATGATTGACTGACATTCTCTAAATATACAAACTTTATTTAGAGTCAAGGTAAATATTGAGAGTTCCCTTCAAATAGACCTATCTATTATTGTAACTTTCGGACTCTCAGTCTGTCTTTGCTTCCAGCCTATTGACAGGTGCCCTCTCAGGCCTGTGCTGTAATCTTTTCTGGCAAAACCTAAAAATCGGTCCTCTACAATTTTATCAGGTAACTTAACATTTGCATTTTCCCCTGGTTTGCTGATTTTTTAAATACATCAATGTGCCTTTGTGAAAAATACAGCAAAATTTCTTTAAAACACAAACTTCATTGATTATCGGATGACAAAATTTGTCAAAATCAGTAGCAAAATTCAAATTTAGATGAAAACTGCAAACAATTTGGGAAACCTATAAATAGGTCCTCCTAAATTAAGTTTGCATAACCATGGAGAGACCCCGTTCTGTCTGTTCTCCCTAACAGCACAGGCCTGTCTACCTTCGTGTGGAAAGGATGACACATGGAAAACACAGACCAATTCAGTATTTTAAAAAATAAAGAAAATAATAAACATGATATAAATGTCCATACAGAAGATACTTGTACTCAGCCTGATACATGACCACACGTTAACATCAGGCCAATATGAGAATAATGCTGATTCCTCTTATTTGAGTACTGAGAATGACCAGACAGGAGTTACACTCTACAGCCCAGCAATTAATATCCCTATGAAGCCGATTTCATAGACAAATATTCAAATCAAGACAAACAACTTTACTTGGATATTAGGTTTTCAGAAATGTCTTAGTCCATTTAAACGATTTTACTCAACTTGCGTATACATTGAAAATAGAAAATGAGAATTCTGAAGGCTTGAATGCCAAAATGTGTAAAAAAAAATTCTTCTTGAGTAATTGGGCTAGCATTTCAGATTTGTTTGTTTGTTTGTATGAATGGGGTTTAACGTCTTACTCAAGGGAATTTCACTTATATGACAACAGATTGTCCATGTCACACTGTTCCTGTTGCCTAATTACAGTGGAAACCCAGCAGGAATCCTCATGAAAACCACCCAGCGATTGCGGAGCAACATCGTGTGACTCACTCATATACCTGATGGTCACCGGACGGACTCAATCCTATGAACGGTATATTGAAGTAGGTTAAGGAAGTACACACACTAACTAATATTATAAAGCCAAGGCAGAGGCCCTAGCATGTTAGAAACAGTATCTTTTAAAACTGGGAAAGCTAGCATTGTATGTCCTATTCAACGCACCAAGAAAATGTGATAGAATAAATTGGTAGTTTCTTCACATAATCAAATCACTGTCAGGCTGTAGTTTTGGCAAAAGATTGTGTTTTTGTACAACATCTTGATCAATGATTTCTGTATTACACAACTATCTAAGCCTGACCCACATCGACTAACACATAAATATATTATGACTTCCATGTGACTAAATCAATATCTTAATTAATAATTCAGGTGTCACTGATTTAGTAAAGAACATGAACACAGAGAATACTGATTTTGATCTTAAAATTTACTATATTTATTTAATTTGAAACATTAGTCCAAGGCTGAAACAACCCTGGATTCATTTTTTGTATTATTTTGTGTAGTGTGATACTGTAAGCTGTTAGGGTAAATCTAGCATAACATATTTTTTCATTGTAGCGAAAGAAAATTTTCCTTGCCTCCGCTGGGAATCGTATAATCCTACGATTAAGCCAAACATCCTGTCAATACAAGGATGGAAATCGATACTCTGCTAAGTTTGGTCAAAAACATTATATATATCTGATTATTCCTGCACACAAAAATACCTTGAATATTTTTACACTTACTTCAAATTTTCTTTGGTCATTCAAATCATGTCTTGTCTAATTTATCCACCGAACAAAACCATGCTTAGCAATTTGCACCTCTGTCAACGAAAAAATGCCAGCTAACACTTTAGTTTGTAAGCTCCAAGCGGTATCTCGCCTGTCGAGTGATCACCTTTATCATCACTATTCTCTGACAGAACGGCAAAATGGAATGCATGGCTGCATTTGGTAGATAGATTTGTTTAGATTCAATTTGAACGTCAGAGGTAGGTGAAATAATACATGCGTTTATGGTATTTTTTGTGTACAAATAGGATTGATTGTTTGTTTGTTTGATTGGGGTTTAAATGTCATACTCTAGGGCAGGGGGTTAGCCAGAAATCAAAAGTATGGTGTCCAAAATGGTAATTTTGCTTGATTTTTTAAGTAACCGGGTGTCCAATTTCCAGTTTCCCTATCTTCTGCTGCATGTTAAAGTTCCTTAAAACAGGGTGTCCAAATGAGGCAATTGTTCACTTCAGGGTGTCCAAAGGACAGGTGGACACCCCTCTGCCTAAGCCCTTGCTCTAGGGTATTGCAGTTATATGATGACAGATTGTCCATTTCACATTGTTCCTTGCGATGGAAAACCGAAAGTAAACCTTGTAAAAAAACCATTCCGCCGAATGCCTGGGCCACATCATGTGACTCACGTATAAACCTGATGGTCGACAGACTGACTTGAACCAGTGGATGATATACCGATTGATTATTTTCTTGATTAATTAAGTCTTAATGTTGTATTTAAGGTTAATCACTTACATGATGGCTTGCCAGCCCAGTGGGTGAAGGAATCCACCCTCAATGCCTCTGGCAACAAACAATGACAAGACAGGACAGGACAATCACAGGATGTAATATCCAGACATAACAAACAGATCGACTTCATGTTGCCCCTTAGCTCAGAGAGAACCAGGGTAACAGGAAGTAGGATTCCTAGGCTAACATGCTTATACAGATTATATGTATCCAGATTTCCAGCTTCTGACATAGGTTTTAATAACTGAAGGGTTAGAGCAATATATAGTGCTAGTTAAACCTTGAGCAAAACTGTGCACAAATCAGATCTATTGGATTGAGTTTAGATTTCAGAAAACAATTTTATCTGGTTTTATAACGGTAAAAATTACCTGAAAAACTAATAGTTTAAAAAATTTATCATACTGGCACCAGGATGTCAATGAATTAAAACCGATGAATCATCTCCTGTTTTAGATAAACTCCCAGAGACAAGTTTTTTAAAAGATATCAAACGTAAGCTGTTATGTTTTATTATTACAAAAGTTAATTCTCAAATTGTTTATTATAAACAATTTGATACTGGTAATGTTTTAAGACAATGCCACAATCTGAATGATGTGTGAATGTGAAAAGTTAAAGCAGCTACTACCCTTCATAATTTCCCAATCTAATTGACAATTGCTACAGCACATGATGCATGCAAGTACTTGTACATGTATGTTAAAGTACATGATGACCTGGGACTAGTACAAGACAGAACATGTATACTGACTCATCCTAGATGGGGACAGAAAACATTAATTTAATCACACATATATCAAAAATATCTTTAATTTGAGACTAAATATATATTTGTCATTGACATTCTTTGTTCTGGGTGTGTAGAATAAGAGTAGGGTGGACTAAAGTGTCTGAGCAGAAGTAACAAACAAGTTGATCAGTTTAATATAGAAGACGAGTAAAGAGATTATGCTTAGTTACAGGAGACTGACAAGGACAGCCTGGAGGAGACATCATCGTGGAATCACTGCCAAGGGCTCCATTACAAGACACTGATATCTGAGCCTTACCTAGCCACCAGAGGATGTAATTACCAACATCAAAGACAGTTAGCTTCAAACTTCCCACATAATACACCAATAAATCTCATATCTGCTCAGCACAACCAACACAATATTTAAACAAGTTTCTCGATCATAATTAATTTTCTAGGGCATGTTGCTGTAGGCCAGTAACAATAGATGTACACCTAGATTGTAGCTTTACAGCAGACTCCTATAAAAGTCTATGGGATAAAATGGTATTATTTGGAAGTCTACATGGTTAGATAACCTTGGAAAAGGCGGGGGTGTATAACACCGTACACAGCATTACTTTACACCATTATAGGGCTATTAGCAGCATTCGTCTGAAATGTGTAAAGTACCTCATCTAGGGATCCCCAGCTCATGCAATACATGTGTTATTTTTCTGTAGTCATACTCAGAATGTCTATTAATTATTATAAAATTCAAAGTTGATAAATTCCAATTATACAACCCACATCAACTTACATATAAGCAGATTGCTGATGATAGCTTGACACTAAGGCATAAATAATGTTCTGGACATAGAGGGAGGGGGGGGGGGATTCTAAGTCTGGTCAATAACATTAAATTCAGCGTAAGGATTGTCACATTAAAACCATTGCTATCTTGGCTTTTGGAAAGGTCAACCAAATTAGACTCAATAACATCATGTTTGTCTGCTTTCAAAATGTCATGGTCATCTTTCAGCGTGTTAGAAAAGGAACATTTTGATCCGTCTTGTCGAGTTTTCCGGATTTCCCTCCGCCATAACAGTCTTGTATAACAACAGTTCCAGGGACATAAGGCAATTTGTTCCTCTTACAAATTACAGAGCCATCTGCAAGCTGGTCAGTCTTTTAGAAGGATGTCTCACTCATTCTAATAGGCTTTTCCATCAATATTTGCACAGCTTATCCATCCATTTACTATGGTGAGAGCCATTCCACCCTGCAGTTCCCATCAACCCAATGGACATACAGTATTCAATAATTCATAATCCCTGTGCTCAACAACAAAAGGAAGGACTAGGCAAATCCTACACATGTATTAATGTATATTTATCTGGAGCAGGTTTCCAGTGGCCTTGCTGATAAGGGTCTTACTGTAGTTGCATATATTCATTATACACTGTTGTTGTATATATTCATTCTATACAGACAATGACCATTGAGATGTTATTCCTGACTCGATCTGATCTACTGACTTTCACAAAATTGAAAGTGACAATGTTTACTAGGCCATTCACCTACATTATACCATTTGTCTATTCTATGCAAATTGAGGAAAGGATTCCATCTGGGGAAATCAAAGAAACCGTTGCTCTTATCTGATAAGTTATAGTCCCTCCCATGACACATTCTGACTGTTTTTGGCAGATATTATACGACTTGTTCTGTAGGCAAATAGTAAACAACATATAACTATTAAGGTTTTTAAAAATCTATACAGTTTCCGCAAAATTGTCATGAATGTCAATATCAACAAAACTGTACTGGTAGCATCAATTCATCTGGCTATACCAAATAATGATCAATGGTACATGTGGTACAACTCCAGATAATAAGAGGATCCCACACAATTTGATTCTGGGATAAAAATTCCCACTCGAATCGGAAAGATGCAAAATCTGCCCTACTGAGCTGAAGGCGTATTTTACGCCGGATTTTCTGTTGAGAAACTATTTAAAAAAAAACAACCCAAAGACACATGATATTTGCATTACAATTTGCTGCGTAATGACATCAAAGTGTTGATTGGTTAACATGAGCAGTGCAAAAGGCGTATAGTTCCCCCTATGTACTTCAATTTAATGTTCTTATACCAATGACAAGAATAAACTGTATGTAAGACAGTAAATAACAATAATAATTTTGAAGAAAATAAAATAGTGAAAATAAAAATTCAGAAGCAGATAATGATTCAAGCGAGGGGTCATCACCATGGTATTACGCTTGAGCTGCTCAACTTGATAAGTAGTTCTGGCACAAATCTTAATTGGCTGGTTTACATCAAGCGTTCTTCCCACATCGTATGTGGGATCAAGTTTCTCACAATCTATAACATGGGAATGCACCTTAACAGGTCATGTGGAATGCTGCTGTCGCCACCACTGGATAATGTGTAATGTACAGGCCTGTGTTATAGGGGAGAACGGACCGAACAGGGTCTTCCCAAGGACAGATATAGAGGTTTCCCAAATTGTTTGCAGTGTTCATCTTAATTTGCATTTCACTACAAATCAGATCACAAGTTTGTATTATAAAGTAATTTTGTTATTTTTTTCATAAATGCACTTTTTTGTATTTAAAATATCAGCAAAGCAGCGGCAAATCCAAATGTTAGGTTATCTCACAAACTTTTAAGAGGAACGATTTTAAGGGTATGCCGGAAGACTAAGCACAGGTCTGTGTACAATTTTAACAAGCTACATATTTGGTCAACAGTATCTCTTCAATTCCTACCCATCCATTTATTTGATCTATGGTTGACAGGTAACATGATTATGAAGGAGTGAATGCATATTGACCAAGTTATCCTAGTGATTAGGCCAGTCTTACAAATTGTGTGTAGTTTACTTTACACAGCTTCAAGCCTACGTGGCATGGTAATTAAGTTGAACATAAGAAATACATGCACACTTCATGAGACAGACCCAGATGCTCTTTTATGTGTCCTTTTCTTTCTTCAATTGGTGTTTTCCACTGTACTCAAGGTAATTTTACTCATTTTTTTTTAAATCAACTGATAAAACTAAATTTCCATATTCTGGAGCCATATAAAATTTGCTCAGTTTATTTAACGTGCCTATAATGTACATTTGCTGGTAAAAAGGCTTCTGGCACATCCATTCATATATCATGGCCGAACCCAGTGATGGCCAACACTTTCTCTCAAGATTTCTGTAGGTTACCCATAACAACTTGAGATTAAGATCCATTCAGAAAATTGTCTGGGAATTTGTCTAGAGCAAGAGATGATTTGTTGATTATATAATAATTAATCAACATCCCTGTGCCACCGGGAAATATAGCGTGTTAAAAGACAGTATACATGCAGTTAGGTAAGCCAAGTATCAAATCTGTGTCAATGCAAAAAGCCAAAAATACCTGCAAAGGATAATTAAATGTTATAGCCAAAAAGACTTGGGTGGATCAGATATGTCTAGACCAAAAAGCAGGACAACAATGAATCCCATAAAACTAATTATATGACTAATCTGATGATTGGTAAACCTATTTAAGTGCCAGGTGCCTCAGGGAAAGAACATGGACCTTATGGTATGACAATCTATACGGCATTATAGCCTGTATTATGACAGACAACTAGTTGAACACCTTTAATACTGCTCTAGTACAAAAAAAAAATAGGGTTACAATGCCTAATGTTTTCATTTACTTTTCTTTTTCAGAAAGGAAATGAAAAATTGATAGAAAAAGTGAAAGTGTTATTCATAAAAAAAAAGAATTCATTTTTGAACCACTTTACAGATGCCAGGCTAAAAGTTAATATGTTGAATGATTACGAAAAACTTAGTTCATCATGTTTGTGTAAATATATATCAACGTTTAGATTAAAACTGCTGGTAGACTCTTGTTCAAGAGTTTGTGGAATGATGGACAACATGAATGTTTTATCAGGGTAGACAGAAAGGATTTCACTGTAAATGGAATTTTAGCTATCTTCATCTGGCGCAGGTGGAAAACCATGTAAGCTAGTACCGCATTCTCTGCACTTTAATCTCATGCTTTTAGACCGCTTTAAATATTCTCATTTTTGGTTTTACAGCAGATGTGTTTTAAAAAATTGGTACAGTCTCTGAGAAGATCAACTGAGCTTTTGAATATACTATTCACAAAAACCAAGCTTTTTATTTGCAATGAAAACTCAAAAGTTTGAGTGTAGATGTGTAGAGCCAAACAACCCAACAGCAAAACAGTGACTTATAGTGTTATTTCTTCTTATATTCATGGGATCAATATTTAAACATATAACCATTTACAAACCAATATCTTCTTTATGGGCCACCAGTTATACTATTACCAACCATAAGAAAAAATATATTTACTGATTAGATATTTTGTTATTGTACTGGTACTGGAAGACTTGTTAGACAGGACATTGTTGTTTGGTATATAGCATCATGGCTGATCAGTATAACTATTGACATTTTGAGTACTACTGCTGCCAGCACTCTGAATCAGCCATTGTAGCACATGAGTGCTACAGCTAGTCAATTACCTGTAGTTATTTGTGGAGGCATATTTGCCTTCCACTTGATTGGGAAATGTATACAGAAAGTTTAAGGTGGTTAATATTTTATCCGTAAGGTTAATACAACAGCTATAGGATGTGTCTCCAAACATGTGGTTATTGACAGTCTGGTACTTAAATCTGACTCATTATGGTGCATTTATATGCGACAAGCACTACATATTATGGTCGATTATAAATTAATGGAAAGAAAACTACATTCATTTGCCAAAATCAATCCACTGTAAATGTTTATATATGGCTAGGAATTAGAACTGTTACAAAACATGTGTTCATTGACAGATTGTACATGTTGCATTGTAGAATGGAACATGTACATTATTCAATGATCATTGTGCTTAATGTAGACAGTAATTACAAATACAAAAATAGCTATGAAAATGGTTTACATGTAGGCTAGAAAAACAGGTCAATCGTTAATGTGATTGGAATGTTAGATAGATTGATTGATTGGTGTTTTACGCCATGCTCAATGATATTCCATTTCTATGATGGCGGTGTAATGGACCCTAGCACAACTATAAAATGTCAAATGTTTTGCTTTGTTGAGTTATCCTCAAAATTCTCCAATGTTAACTAAAACCAACGTTATTACGCTCCAAACAAGTTGCCTTAGAAACTGGGGAGAGTATCATGTTGTAATGCAAATGAACCATCTCATTGTATAGACTAAATGATAAATCTACATGTTTAAATAGGAGTTGCACAAATGATGACCAACGAAACTACATCACACCACCCAGTATTACGGACCAGGGCTGTATCATTACCAAATACTAATACCAATATGCGCTTTGAGAATGAAACATGTATTGAATTAGGACAACTGAGCTTAGCCGAGAAGTCAAAATTAATATTCTATAACATCTGAAACTGTCCAAGCATTCAAGATTATTTCCAAAAAGGTAATAAATGATTCATTTCAAATTACATTCCTAATTTTATCAAATTATCCTGATTCATTTGTGGACCAGTATTTTATGTTTTACTATAACAGTTAAGTATTTAGTCATTATTCTACTGTGTGCTACAGCTTTATAATCACAAGACATGCTAAACAGTAAACACATTTTCATTTATTGAATGCCGAGTTTTGAAGTAAGAACATTAAAAACCATAAGTTGTTTTAGACTTTTTATAGCATGGGTAACTATTTGTATTCCATAAACAACGTGTAACAGATTTTTAAAAAAAATGAAACTTTTGAAAAAATATTTCATTACTTCTCTGGTGGCATCATCAATGGCTATCTGCAATTCCTCTCCCTCTCCCAAGGGCACCTGGTTTTTCGTTTCAGCATTTGATAAGACCGAACCTTTCCGGAGACTGGCATCATTCATGTAGGTAAAACTTTTTCACGTGAGGAACTAAGAGTTAGGACAGCGGTGGACAAGCCACCAGCTATACCGCTCCCAGCCTCTCAACCACAACAGAAATAAAGCACAGTAGCTTTTCACACGTCCTTAGTCAGCTTTATAGCAACCGTCACAATCCAATAAGATTCACAGGTAAAATGGAGGTTAGTGACAGGAAATATTGGGTACTGCTAACCGGAATAGTCACAGACATGAATTCTGGCAATTACCTAACTCACACTTATCCCTATATGATCCTCTGTGGTAAATTTAGACGAGGCTAAATGAAGCATTACATTGGTGAGAAATCCAGCGTGAGAGGTTCAATGAAAGCACAGAGTAGATTGGTTAGTATTGTCAGACTGTGGTATTCTGGTATTGGCCCGGTTGGTAGAACAGTGTATCACTGTAATGAGCTGACTGCTCTCACCTCTCCCCTGCTGATGGTGTCTGGCCCCAGGCTAGCACCTCATCTCTGCGTTTGCTCCAGTCGCTGCTCACTTGTGTTCCCTCCAATAGTCACCACTGTGGACTGAACAGGGAGACCGCACACCACTCGGCTACACCATCCGTTCAATAAATCTGATCAATTATTAACCCCAACTGTCTGTTTTGCAGGCCGACATCCTCGCAATGCAGATATAGGGTTTGTTTCTTTGATGTAGTAGACTCTTATAATTAGACTAATCATCAAATTCATCTAAACCTAAGCCGATGGTCAGGATATCGGGTCTGCGATCAGATTATTGAACAGAGAATTCCCACTATGCAATCCTAAATACTTCCTTCTACCTGTAGTCAGATGTGTTTAACTAGTCTGCTATCCACTTAGCCTGAGTCTCCAATAATAAATTTACTCGATACTCTAGTTGACTATTGCATCTGCTAGATACAGCAATACCCATAAGTAATCTGCTCAGCTTAGTTCTGCAAGCTGGGGATGGGTGTGGTAAGGTGTCATTATAACCTGTCTTGTGTACTTAGTGACAGTATCAGATTGCGTCTTTGAGATTTCATACCAAACTTTAATATTGAGATACAATTACTTATTAGAAATACAAGAAGAATTGAAATGGTCAATATTCTAATTGTTTGTTTGTTTGTTTGATTTGGGTTTAACGTCGTACTCAAGGGTATTTCACTTATATGACGACGTGCCAGCCCAATGGGTGAAGGAAACCACCCTCG
>JAQQZZ010140442.1:0-13178 GCA_030265115.1 Mopalia vespertina | reverse complement strand
TACAGTACTGGCTCTAACAACGCATGCTTGTCCCATACCATTTTGGTCGTGGCTATGTGCTCGACTGACAAGTTCACAAGCCGGCCGCTCCAGAGCACGACGGTTGTATTTCACGGCAAGAAATCACCTCGTTGTACGTTTTGTGTAAAATACTAACATAATAAATTACAAATTAGTGTATTTTTCAAATGTGTAATGAAAGAGTATTGTGATGTGTTTTTAATAGAGTTATGTGTGAATATTTACGTGTTCTTAATTCATTAAATTCGGTTTCCGCCGTGAGAATATTAACAGCTTCCTGAATATTGACTCCACAATGGAGCCACGTGAAAAGAACTCCAAAATAGTGGATATGTGTTCCCATTGTTTAGAGATTTAGTCAAATCTAATTTCTGTCTGGTTGGGAAAGGCTCGGTAGTCTATACATTACCAGAAATACTATTTTAAAATCTAATGTAAGGTTATTAGGAATTCAATAGTTAGTGGTTGGGGTGAAGGCGGAATGTCTTGTTTTGTTTCTCTGTCCCCGTCAACAACTTTCTTTTAGAAATGGTTACTACAAGATGCTCTCTTGAGCCAGCTGGCTGGTTGACTCCATGGGGTCTTTGTATTGTGAGTGAGATAACCTGAAGTACACCTGTTTATTCTGGACAAAACTATTATTATAATGTTTTGTTACTGGATATTTACCTGCCTAAATCTAAAACCTGGAACCATTTTAGTAGCCTTTTAATGTCTAAAATATCATAGCCAAACAAAAGAGAGAATGTCCGGCAGGGCAAGCCAAAGCCACGGAAGCTAAGAAGATGCGGAAAGCCAATCTAGGATTTTTCAAAATATATGCTTGACGAGGACGTTTTTTTTTAACAATTGTTGACCAGGGTAACAACATAAATATTTTATGATACCAAACCTACGAAACTGGCGATAAACTGTCAAAACCTAAACAATATATATCTGTATATACAATCGTGATTTTTTGGATTTGCGGGTATAGGTGTATATTGTTTCAGATGTTTGTTTTTTAAAAACCCGTAAACAGTTTCATGATACAATGGCAGTGAGCAAAATTTGTTACTATTTGATATGTTGTGTCCAGTCATACAAGGCAGAGCTGTCGCAAAGGCCTTACTCGTGAATATGTAGCACGTTGTTTCCAACGATTTCGGGGAAAGACGAGGAAAATTTGCGAGAATTTCCTCGTCGATTTTTTGGTTTGAGCGCGAAAGGGAAGTGGGTGCGAGCCCTCTGATAAGCCCTGCTCCCTTCCACCTCCTTCTAAATCCGCCCTTGTATGTGTTCGTATGGAGTTGGTAGAAGGTAACTGAAAAACGAAGTACATTACGCTAACTTCTTGAAAACGAAATAAAACACGTACCTGCAATCACATTTGCGCAGAGGATCGTTGCAGCAAATATGATAGTCAATATGGCTGTTATTGACATTTTGAGGGGAATTAAACCGCACACCTAGAACTCTGGTGTATATAAGTAGATCTGAACCGTATATCAGGAAGTCGACAGACTAGATGGTCTGTATCTTCTGAACTGCCCGCATGCTGAACATGAGCACGCATTGAGGTTTTACCAGATATTATGTGAAGGTGAAGTCTTTTATACCTGTAGTTGTATATGTGTATGTTTGCTTAAAATACTTAAGCAGTTCCTATTCAACGACGCCCTCTGACTAAGTGAATTTTTGTTTTTTTATGTACTTTATTTCCACATTTT
This sequence comes from Mopalia vespertina, assembly GCA_030265115.1. Lineage (NCBI taxonomy): Eukaryota > Metazoa > Mollusca > Polyplacophora > Chitonida > Mopaliidae > Mopalia > Mopalia vespertina. The sequence goes on along the minus strand of JAQQZZ010140442.1, from coordinate 11,448 downwards.
ATATAGCACATATGACACAATGACATCATTTAAATAGACACTGGTAGAAAATTCATTTTAGGCTGACTAAGGGAAGTTTGTCTGAAGAGTAGCAATGCTGTCCTTAATTTATAGCACTGGAGGAATATTAACTTGCCAACATTATGACGTCACATCTTGGTTGTTCCAGTGTCAATAATTGTTGGAATACTTCGCCGTCATATACGTGAAACACCCTTTAGCACGGCGTAAAGCACAAACCAATCAATGAACCTATTCCACGATTTTGTGCACATTTAATCTCCACTCAAGGTCGGCATACCATAATACCGATGGCCACATTTTGATTTACACACATATTAAATAGTTGAACTAATATTCGTGTTAAAGAGCTTTATTGAGCCTTTATATATATATTTTGAATAAATGATGAGAGAAAAATTTTCTTGCCTCCACCGGGATTCGTACATTGGATTTTTGTCCGAACAAAATTTTTGTCCGACATAAAAAAACTACAGTCGCACAGAATTATCTCAGTATCCTTTTTTTAAATATAGAAATTGATTTTTACAGCGACTGTTAAAGAAATGTTAAATATAGGTGTGAGTGATATATATCGTAATACACGAGCTTGAGCTGAACAATCTCTTTCTCACTCTACACATTAAAATATTTGCTAGCTTTTTCAGTCATTTTTAACTGTCAAAAGCAGCTGTGACCGGTTGGTTGGGGCATGAATACTAGCATGCTACTGATCGCATCACTTCACCTAATACCTATATCCTTGCGAAAAACAAAAATACACGGTAACATTCGCTGGAACTATGGCACTATTTGAATCATTCGTCTCCAAACATTACATGTTATTCATTATTAGTCGTGCTGTCCTGCAAAAAATAAATCAATTTCGTCTTGAATATTTCAGCTACAGTTTAAGGGAATATAGAGTGTAGAGCGTTTTAATTAATTTGTGACATACTATGGATAAGCAAATGTTTGCGCCCGACACTTCCTTATATGGTTAAAGTTGCCATGTGATATACCAAGCATTGGGACGTTATCCCATAAAAGGTTAAACATCGAGGTCATGACCCCCGAGACATGGCCGTGAGAGATCACATGATTAGTTTGCATAACAGTAGCCTTTGAGTTTACCAATCTGAGCTTACTGTTTGATATAATTGCTAGTAGATAACAATATAATACTGTACATCTATAGTATATACATAACAATCCAACAGACAATCATAATACAGTTTAAACAATTCTTTTTTTCAACACTACTTTTGCTTCCTCTTCGCTTATATTAACATGGCCATGTAAAGGAAACATCTTAACTTCCAGTTGAAACAAAATCTATTAATTAGAATTAAATTGTTCACGGGTAGTGGTTGTACAGCTCACACCCCTGTCATTATAGCGTACTCTGATTTGTTCACGTATTTTGTTTTGTACAGCGCACACCCCTGTCATTATACCGTACGGTGGTTTGTTCATGGATAGTGTTTTGTACAGCTCATACCCCTGTCATTATAGCGTACTCTGATTTGTTCACGTATTGTGTTTTGTACAGCTCACACCCCTGTCATTATACCGTACTGTGGTTTGTTCATGGATAGTGTTTTGTACAGCTCACACCCCTGTCATTATAGCGTACTCTGATTTGTTCACGTATTGTGTTTTGTACAGCGCACACCCCTGTCATTATACCGTACTGTGGTTTGTTCATGGATAGTGTTTTGTACAGCGTTCAACCCTGTCAGTATACCGTACTCTGATTTGTTCACGAATAGTGTTTTGTACAGCGCACACCTTTGACATTATACCGTATTCTGATTTGTTCACGTAAAGTGTTTTGTACAGCGCACACCCCTGTCATTACAACGTACTCTGATTTGTTCACGGATAGTTTTTTGTACAGCGTACACCCCTGTAATTATACCGTACTCTGATTTGTCCACGGATAGTGTTTTTCACAGCGCACACCCTTGATATATACCGTACTCTGATTTGTTCACGGAAAGTGTTTTGTACAGCGCACACACCTGTCATTACAACGTACTCTGATTTGTTCACGGATATTGTTTTATACAGCGCACACCCTTGTCATTATACCGTACTGAGATTTGTTAACGGATAGTGCTGTATACAGCGCATACCCCTGTCATTATACCGTACTGAGATTTGTTAACGGATAGTGCTGTGTACAGCGCATACCCCTGTCATTACACAGTACTGTGATTGGTTCATGGATAGTGTTTTGTACAGGGCACACCCCTGTCATTATACCGTACTCTGATTTGTTCACGGATAGTGTTTTGTACAGAGCACACCCCTGTCATTATACTGTACTCTGATTTGTTCACGGATAGTGTTTTGTACATAACACACCCCTGTCATTATACCGTACTCTGATTTGTTCACGGATGGTGTTTTTAACAGCGCACACCCCTGTAATTATACCATATTAACATGGTCATGTAAAGGAAACATCTTAACTTCCAGTTGAAACAAAATCTATTAATTAGAATTAAATTGTTCACGGGTAGTGGTTGTACAGCTCACACCCCTGTCATTATAGCGTACTCTGATTTGTTCACGTATTTTGTTTTGTACAGCGCACACCCCTGTCATTATACCGTACGGTGGTTTGTTCATGGATAGTGTTTTGTACAGCTCATACCCCTGTCATTATAGCGTACTCTGATTTGTTCACGGATAGTGTTTTGTACATAACACACCCCTGTCATTATACCGTACTGTGATTTATTTACGAATAGTGTTTTGTACAGCGCACACCCCTGTCATATGGCCCAGTATAATTACTTGCCTGGTGCAAAAGTATAATTATTTGGGACGTTTGTGTCAACGTCGATGACAACATGCACTGACAAGACAGTACATGTACATAAGAATTACAAGACTTTAATCAACGAGTCCACAAAAAGGTCAGCTTTATGTTTCCCCTTATAATGTAACTCTGAGGGATAGTATGTTGTGATGATGTGTCATTTATTTCCCGCTTGTGTTTCGTAGGTGTGTACAGCAGTTGAAATAACGAATAGACACATATAATAATATTCATAATAATAATAATTCAACCATCAAAACAGAACAAAACAAAACCGCATATAGGGAACTGAAATCATTATCACTGGCAACAATTTACCGCCAGTGACTTAAATATGATACCATGCAGCCATCGATACGTGCAATTAATTTCACAAAACAAATTCGTGCTTTTCAGTATTTATTTCGGGAATAAGATTGTCCCTAACAAAACGTATATCTGCAGTGCGCACGTAACACTCCAATGTTGACTTTAATGTAAATTTGGTAACATTTGTTGTGGGTATAAAGCCTATACAAAAGTGACGCTTTTCGTTTATGTCGTGCATTAAAACCTAGCATGACCTATAACAAGTGTATATTTTGCACTCGCCTTATGGTTCACATGTCACCGTTGAAATGAAATGTTTGTCAATTTTAGTATGATTTCAATGGTTTCATATGCGATTTCAAGTGCACGAAATTGTGTTCACAATTAATTCAGCATTTCAATATTAGTACAAGAACGTGAATTGGGCAAATAAGATGAAAAAGCATTGTTTGCAAAAAAGGAACTTGCACTACTAATATTTGGGCACCAAAAACAGTCTGCTACAACGTGAATGTTTCCTTCTCACGTTACTATTGTATAACTGAGCGATGAATTAATAAAACTGTTTGAAAAAAACATTAAATCCCTCCTAACACCCTCCCGCTCCGAACACACGCATTCACCAAATGACACAAACTCCAGTGTATTATTCACATTGTACTGTCATCTCAGATTGTTTGTATTGATTAATACCGTTTGACGTATATGTTCGTGTTTTTGTAGGGACCCCCTCTCTCCTCCAACAATCACACACGCGAACATATTCTTCATTCGGTATAATTATGTCAGAGTGTTGCCTTTTTTTTTACGTCAGCATGGCCAAATTCAAACTTTATCTTTAAGCTTTTCAAAATAAAGAAAACAAAACGATTCCCCTCAACCATGTAGTATGAGACAAAAAAACAAAGGCGCGTAAAACTGACAAAAACTGCGTGATCTGCAAATCGTCATAATCTCATAAAGTAAATTTGTATTCAAACTTTAACTTCAGTTGATTTACATTTTACACTGAATAAAGTTGTGTAAAATATATTGCATTAAATTTACTCCCAAATGGGTTTTAAATGAGATTTAAAGTGAATAAATTACACAGGTAATAAAAAAAACAAAAAAACAAAGGCGCGTAAAACTATAAACTATTTGTAAAATAAATCCTGTATTTTTCCGACGCTTAGAATTTGTTTTATTTATTACAAACTTGCGACTTTTCATACAAATCATTTTCAGCTGTGACGTAGGCAAGGGAAACTTAATTTGCTACAGTCTGCGGATAATGACGACTCCATACCGGAGATACACGAAGGATTGCTAGGTCAGTGAATATTGGATTATTTTTTGTTATACATTTTCTAGGTATCAACCATTTGGAAATACCTTAAACGACAGAAGAACAGACCAGGAGTGAATCTGTAGTTATCTAAATCGATGGTACTACAAACTATTAAAATCTGATTAAAACTGAAACGTGTTAGACCTTAAAAATACTGATGGAAATTCTCCTAATATATATTGCCAACATTTATTGATATTTCAGTGCATAAACATCTGCAACTCGTTCAAGGTTTTGTTCTTAATTTGTCCGTCTACTATTTGATAAAGATTGTTATCACTTTGTCTTAGAATAGCCCCGATTTGTCCATATGCAGTATTACTGATAACAAGAGTGTCACAGTACTTCAACAGGTACTGAGTTAGAATCACATTGCCCATCACCCCGCACTTCTGATTACCATGGTAATTTTGACCGTGAATGTCAATAATTTGTTTGGGGAATCGTCGCTTAGCTTCGCGTTGAAAAGTTTCTGAATCCGTGGATACGAAAAATATGTATCTCTTAATATCTCTATATTGCTCCATAAACTCCAGTAACCAGGGCAATTCTGACAGTAACATTTCGATGCGTTGTTCTACAGGAGTGTTGAAGTTGTGACCCACCATTCTCTGAACACAGATTAATTTTCGACGCTTTCCAAGCAGTTTGGTCAAAAATGTTGAGACTCGAGAGTTGAGCTCGTCATTAAAGGTAAATAGTCGCTTATATAAAGCTGGGACCAGCGAAAGCGCATTTACACGTGATCCAAATAATCGGGACAACTTTGTTCTGTATCGAGGGTTCGCTTTGAGATGCGAATACAGATCACGGTTTATCGAAAGTTTCACAACGTCATGATTAAAATAAGTAGATAGATCTGCGACCTCAAGCAATTGACCAAACGACGTATTGCCCCGTGCGTCGATAAAAGCTTGATCTGAAAACGCGAGTTTGTCTATCTTTGTGTTCCACAAGACGTCATCAGGATGAAAAAAAGTTGTCAGTGGACACGGTGATGTCATGTTTATAATAAATTCTCTATCGGTTAGTCTTGCCATTATGTAAGTTGAGAATATCCCACGTAATCTATCGGACCAGCTTCCGCAGTGACCTATTTCATAGCATGTATACACAAGGTACTTCTTCGAAGGAGGATGGTTTTTTGGGCGTCCCTGAGAATTTCGCAAGGTATTTTCATAGTCCAGGTCTTGAACATCTCTGACGTTTTCTCGGGATATCGATGGGTGATTAAGAATAGTTGATCGATCGCTATGCAGTGTATTGGTGTGTTCCATTTCCCTCATATTCCGTTCCACAGAAATGTGTTTTAGGATACTGTAAACAAATACCGAAGTCGCAATATACGCCAGTATCTGAAAAGGAATATTACATTCACGATGAAATCGTACACTTTTGGCACTCGTATGTATCGTATATGTGGCTGCACTGATGTACAGATAGTTCATGTCTTGTTATAAGCCCCGTCCTTTGTTTACAACGCTGTATACCTTAGCTTAATTGAAAAAAAATAACACTTTCTTTTAACAGAGTGACGTCCCTTGGCGAAATAACATTATCCCTTTACGGCAAGCAAAGGCTAATCTACTGTTTTAAATATGGGCGGTATAGGCAATATGGCGAATTAACAGATAACCGCCAATAAAAGCTTATGAATTTCGTTTTCTATATATTGCAATATTATGTTTTGCAAAAGTAACGCCTTTATAGCCGAATATGTTGGGGCCTCGCACACTGCAATGTTAAAGTATCGGCAGACTGCCCTATCTTGCCATAAAGTGGCAACTTCATTTTTCATTATTATCCGTCAACCAAAATCTTTTTTTTATTGGTCAATTAGCAGGGAGATAAAAACCCGTACACTCCGTGAGATTTCTTATATCACACGATTTCACAGGTGATATAGGAACAAACATGGCCGCCTCCGCTTCAGATGTTGTTGTCAAAATTTAATAAAACTAATTGTAAAAATCGATTTTAGATTGTTACAAACATAGTTCATAACATATCTGCTTTACAATCGCTATATTTAATGACACAAAAATATCCGAAACATCATATTGGTTGCTATTTTATTGCAGCGTCATTGATCTGTTTCATTTGGTTGAAAAATGCGTTGTCATGGCAGCGCTGTTCATCAGGTGAGGTAATTTGGGATGCAAACAAAGATCGCATCGACGCAGGACCTATTTTCTAATTCTTGGAGTGAATAGTATACTGACGTTTATGACCGTCCTGCAAGCTCGTACACCCCTTCGCTTTGTCCGCTGATCAGGGGAGTTTGAAGGACGGTCATAAAATTCATTATACCCTTAGAAAAACGTCTATAAATAATAAAATCACATCACTGTGTCACGTCATAGCTCGAAACTGCCGTATTGATGTCGTATTTTCCGAGTCTTAATTTGAAACAACATGGGTAAAACACTATTTAAAGTATAATAAATGTACTGTAATTAATAATATGGTTAGTATATTTTCTCTCATTTTCAACAACATGTGCTAAGGTGGATAAAAACTACGATTCTTTGAAAATCATATATTTGACAAATAGTATCCTATGGTAGTTTGTATGTAGTGCTGGGTACGATCCGATCTAAATAACACCCCAAATTAGTTGATAACAAACGCTGGATGATAAAGTATAACTCGAAATATGTTTAACAGATTGTGAGTCGTCTTTTGTGAAAAGGTATCTGATCCTAGAAGCAGACAAATTGTTTAAGTTGTGACCAACCACTGTAAAACACAACAAAGTATTGTAACGTTTAGTATTTGGAAGCAATATGAGCTTCGCTCAATGCTCCCATGTAAATAAAGCTTAAAAAAAATTATTAGGCCATGTGAAAGAATTATTTTTATACACGAAAATGGTAAATTGAAATAGAAATAGATAAGCCTTGGATAAATGTATAATTAGTGAAGCGACTTCCTCGTCGCTATGATACAGGCCTATATTTTAAACATAAACCCGACAACACTCACCCTCACACTCATTCGCATGTCTGACGTAATATCCTTAGTCCACGTATCCAATTATTTTTTATCAGTGAAATAATAACAATACAGGTATTTTAACAACAGTATGTGGTATAGCTCAAGTCCTATGCGTTCACAAATAAGGCATGTATTGAACTAGCCAGACTGTACAGTCATCTACACAAGCATGTGTTTCATACATTTCCTCTGTATGTTACGTGTCACCTGTCGATGAGATCCTATTCCGGTTTATGTGTTAACATTGATATTGTAGTATTGACCGATATAGCATGGAAGTCTGATCCCTTCTACTTGAACTCCGGGAACCTCGTTCAAACTGTGTGGCTTTGTTTTAAATACCGATATATCAGAGCTTTGCTCTTTGTTGCTGTTGGCTGGAAGCGTTCGACGGGATGGAAGAATGGCTTCCTTTTAACTTTCCCTTTATGCTAGAAATATAAAGAATGTAAGACGTACATGGAATTGGTGAAGTATCGCAGGTAACATGATGTGACTTCAAGCCCTATTGGCACTTTTAAATTTCTAATTGTTTTCGTTCTGTTTTGGCGAATTGTTTGGTTATGAGCTTTATATTGCCCATTTGCCGTCAGAGCGAAGGGGAACATGAAGCCGGTATGTTTGTGGTGTCTTTATATTATTTTAAACTATACAGCCCTGGTGTTTAAGCCTCTGCACGATTTATAGATGTCGTTGATAAACGAGTGTCATCTGCAAACAGAATGATTTTAATATGTTGAAGAAATGACGATGTTATTCATATGCACCAGTAAGAGAAAAGGACCAAATTCCAGAAGACAGAGACAAGAAGTTGTCAAACTAACTACCTGGCATCGATTGGAAAGATAGCTAAGTAACAATGGTTTAACTTGAACAGTATAGTATAGTGGTTTACCTATGACTAACCTTTGATAAGTCGGGGAATGTCACTATAGATAAACAAATTGTCGTGAGACGAAAGATGATAATCGTAGAAAGCTTTAGTTGCATTAAGAGTTTATTGATGTTGACGGAATCCATACTGATCGCATACAAAAATACAACTTTCTGCCATAAATACTGTCATTGTGTTTGACACAATTGTCTCTAAAACCTTCTTCGCACTGGAAGATTCGAGTGATTTTTGCCATGTTAAGAAATCGGGAACAATACAAGTACAAACTGATAAACTTAACATATTTGCAAGATGATAGCAGATGGAAAAAGAACCCAATAGATATTAAAGAATGAATAGTAGAGTTAAAAGATTCTGGACTTAATGCAGAAAAATTAAAAGCGCATGGACATGGTCCTTAAAGAAAATCATGTCAGACTGAAGTTTTGTGATCGCAGAGTAAAACTAGTCATAAAACCGGTTAGCGACTTGCTGACGTTTGGTTATTTTATGGTCATGTTCAGTAAGGTGTTTACTGAAATGTTGCGGCCATTGGAACTAAGGCGCTGGTTTTAAATTGTTCATTGAGCTTTTAGGTACCAAATGTTCCTTTAATATTATCAAATTATCAACTGATAGCGAACACTTATAAATGTATCCATGTAAATTGGAATTATGAGAAAGCAAATTGTTATTCATTTCCAAAAATGTTCTCAAAGTTCTTATGGGTCGATGGGGAAGATGCTTGGTATGCTGGTGACTAAGCCAAGTTCTTCAATAAAACATTATTAACGTCTGCTATAGCGTATATACATAACAAAACAGTGGTTACAAATATCAACTGAGACAAATTTTTCACGTGTCTGGTACTGAATATCAAATTTAAATACACGATCGGTTATTTAAACGAGCAAGACACGATCAAACACTTGGTAATGTCAGGTGATACAATCGAATCTCGCCTCCAGCAGCCGGTTGTAAAAATCTCAATATTGTACTTCTAATCAATATGTCGGATATTAAATTTGTGCGACACATGTAGGCGGGCATAGATGTATCTAGATTAAAAGGTAAAAGCTAGACATAACATTTAAAATGTGACAGCATCGCACAACAGTCACGTGTATGTGTTTTGATAGTTCTTTTCAAACATCTTCAGACTCCAACATTTGATTAAAACCGTCACCGTCTTACATCCATGCCTTGCGTACAGCCCGTCTGCGTTGACAAGCTAGATGGTACTTGATCGTTACAAAATGAGACTCCAAGAAATAGAACAACGACTCGAATTTGGATATTATTTAAACTGTGAACAGAAAACCTGCTCTTGCTCATGATTATAAGTGGATTTCCAGCACTGCTTTCAGTCATCATTTTCCTTCGGTCGTAGACTCCTATATACTGTCGTCGAATCGGCTTATTTCGTTGGCCGGTGGATTTAGGGGCAAACCTCAGATGGGACAAGATTATGTGCCCTGATTCGACTCCGATAACACGATAGAGGTTTGTAATGTGCCAAGGTTAATACATCCTAGTCTTAACCTTGGCTCGCGAAGATGAGGTTACACCTGGATGCTATGTTTTCCCTTCCCAAATATTGGAACTCTTCCAGGTTTAATTACCGACCGGGAGCTAGAAACTGAAAGAACTGTCAAAGACGGAGACTAACAACAACCCCCCCCCCCCCCCCCCCCCACAAACTGTCTCATGTATGAACACAGGCTGAACATGTTTGATAGAGGAATTTGCATGTTGGGAGCAGTAATATTTTCTCTATCTTGCAAACTGTTACAAAGTCAATGTAATTGCTCCTTTTAGAAAATCTTTATAATGTTAATAGCTCCTTGGTATAATACACGTGCTATTTTGTGGGATAAAACTGTTTGACCAAGAACACGTATTTTAGAAAATCAACTTTATTAAATATTAATAGACAAGAACATTCGCTATCGTCCAATCAGACAACCATATTTCAAAGCCAGCGTAGCCGTCCTTTCTGCCATGTGACCAGACGACAGATAGTGACTACGGTGCTTGTTTGAAATAACGTCTAAATGAGAGGTTGGATGATGGCCTTATCGTGGCAAAATGAGTTCACACGTACATGGCAACGGTGTACTTTACAATACGTAACAGCTAATGACCATAATAATGCAACAATAAAATGTAAAACATGTTGGACTTGTTGACCAAATTATATCATTTACAATTGTGTGATGTGAAAGGCATTGCCTCGTTATCTCAACCGGAGACACGGAATGGCCGCCTAAGACTCAATCTCATGAATATTGCATCTAAAAAAGCTGGTCCATACCAAAACAGTTTATATTTAATATAAATGAGACCAGCGGATTCAGAATAAGTCTATACACTTCGAGTAGTTGAATATGGATATAGCAATCTCCTTACAGTAGCTCTCACCACGCCCCCCTGTCCCCTTCTGACTTTCATTGAAGTATATTATTCCATTACAGTCTTCGTGCTACGGGTATTATCAGTTTGTAATCACTTGTTTAGTAAATATTAGAAAGAATCTCTCGTCACATTCGTCTTCATGTCATATTTTTTGTCTCCACTCAGATATTGTAGTTTAAAAAATGTAAATCTGGTCAAAAGCATTACATTAGATCCATTGCATATTATGCCGACTTAACACGTTGACATTACTTTATGCAATAATAAACGTAAACAAATTGAGAAGTCTATGCCCGTTTGCTTGTAAACAGATAGTTCTTAAAGCAAACAGTCGAATCAATTACTTATTCTTTACATCAGCGTGATTAGTTTGGCATCACTTATCATCTGTCTAAATAGTCATCTAATGTTAGTGTTTAAATGTGACAAATTTGGACATATTCAAAAGCTGTTTATATTTGAGCCACGTAGGTCACGGTACTACCTAATAGCACGCTTCAATATACCATACTGACTCATTAGACTTCGTTTGTCACTATTTGGCCAACTCTCGTTGCGTGAATCGAACATTGGTTGCAATTGATTTACAGATAAAGACCGTCGACAGCCCACTTCCACGTTTCTCAATTGGTGCTGGTAAAATTTGAATTCGTATCATCGCAAATGCACTTTCGTCTACGTTCTTGGAAAGCG
>JAQQZZ010140431.1:0-13180 GCA_030265115.1 Mopalia vespertina | reverse complement strand
CTTTCAAATTGAGGCGGTCACAACTGTCGGCTGTTTGGTAGATTTTGACACACTAGTGTGTATTTATCCCGATTTCTGGACAAAATTTGTTCGGATTACCATAAAAGACGATGCAAACGAAAGCAGATACGCTATATCGTTATATCAGGACTAGGTAATTACACTGACACAGCTATGAATTGCGAATTGTTTAGATATGTAGGAGAATCAATTATTCACCATTCTTTAAAAAGGTAGCGTGGATGTGTTTGAATTACAATGCGCTTAGCTCGAAGGCTCGTTAAATGATATCTATATTTTTTATTTCACATTTTTGTTTTTAAGTCTCATCGCTCTGATAAAATATGACGCCAAAAGATGCAATATTCTAGCTGGTACAACAACTAATGTTTAGAGCTGATAAGTCGTGAACTTCTATTCTCAAACACGCAGTATTTGTATAATATTCCATTCTTAAACAGGCAATATTTGTATAATATTCCATTGAAAAACAGGTAGTATTTGTAAAATATTTCATTTTCAAACATACAGTTATTTGATAATTTTCCATTCTCAAAAGGGTAGTATATATATACTGTCCCATTCGCAAACAGTCAGGACAGGGGTTGTGGTGTATTTTGTGTCATACTTAAAAGCTTTCTCCAATGAAGGCCACAACTGTCAGAGTTTGATATACAGCATACAATCCAGAGCTTTGGAGGACAACCTGCCTATTAATCAGAAAATAAATTCAGTTCATTTCGACATGTGTCGAAAGGAAAAAAGATCTGATATCACTTATATGATAGTACAATATTCTTAGCAAAGATAACCACCTTACGTGTTGGGGTGAAAAAAAACGGATCTTGCTAAATAAGATTAAATTGTATAGCCGTTTGAGTGACGTTAAGTCCGTGGTCTAAGCAACTGGCTAAAAGTGCAGTGTGGATCGACAGTTTTTATAAAGAGTTATAAAAATGAGTTCTGGCAACCCTTAACCAGTTGATATGATAATTAGTGTCGGCATATTGGGTCATAAATCTGTGAAGAATAATTCCCCTTGTCATCAGTTAAATGCCCAGCTTAATATCCTCGTTTGAAAATTTGCTCTCGGACCATAAAAAAACGTAATCAATACGTTTTTCCTTTTACTGGAAATCAAGGAGATGGGGAATAAATTAATGATTAAATTGTAACGTGATTAATGTACTAGTAGACCAATGTTCAAGCTTGTAAGTCTTTCATACTTTCTGTTCGGCGTACATCTAGGTACTGGAACAACAATACTTGAAGAATAAATTGTGTACGCCAAAATATGCCGGATGGAATCTTCATATGAAATATTGCTAATTATCTGCGAGCTGGGTAATTTTAGGACATATATTAAAAGCAAATAAGTTGCAGAACATTTCAAAACTCAAAAAACTCCACAATTCTGTTAATGTACAGAATGCACTCGGTATCTCTTCAAAACACAAAAATTCTTTCGTATATATTAAAAATTGTTGGAAAATCTTGCTCAACACAGCAACACTCAAATACAGAGTACTTTCAAACTGTTTGGTTATTCAGAGAACTCTTGCTCAAGATAAAAGGCGAGCTTAGGTTAATATAATTGATTCAATAAACTGGTCAGGCCAAAAGAAGTACGGTCTGCGACAAAGTATGGTGCTGCATGGGCATCAATTGGAAATCAACAGCTTTGCCGAATACACGTAGACCAAAGTTTGTACATGGTAAGCCTTCGAACTTTGGTTGACATCCACACGCTAAAATATCACATTGAAATTCATTATCTCGTTATTGGGTCAGCTGAGAGAAAAATAACTAAGAATTATTCATTCTTTGTTAAACTGTGATAAAATCAATCATGATGGTACACTTACATTTATGTCATGTTATACTTACGCAATTGTTCTTGTTTATCAATGTATATACATTAAGTTGTTCAATTCACTTGTGCTATGCTGAGTTGATATTTCCATCATTCATTTTGTAAATCTGTAAAGATGCCATCATTGTTTGTCTGTTTGTTTGTTTGATTGATTTGCGGTTTAATGCCGTACTTAACGTAATTACACTCTGACCGCGTGCCTTCCCAATGGGCAAAGAAAACCAGAGTCGACGTGGGAAGACATGGCAATCACAGGGCTCCTTATACACAGACATCACAATCAGATTATCAGTATTCTGCCCCTTTACCTTGAGGACACCAGGGCAAGAGTAAGCTCCCTCCAAGTTAGCTCAACGGACTGACTGATATTAAAACTGAATAGAATTACATGTATATGATTAATAAACAGTATAAACATAAATTGTGGAAACTGATTCACAAAGTTAATACAAAATAAGCGTAAAGAAAATAGAGTGCATGCAATTTATTAATAATAAATTTTAATAAATAAATAAAAATCACTATTTATATAACTGCAATTACCACGTAATGGAGGTTATTTCACTGATATGGAAGTGGTGTCCGCATTAAAGCTGAGTTTGGAATAAAGATATATAAATTCATCCAAGAGTACTAACATAGTGGTGAACAAAAAGAACCATAGAAATTATATTAACAGACGCCCTAACAAAAGTCATCCCAGTTTTCATTTAGCATTTATTGGAGACACTTTTTGACTTCGTACGAATGAATAAAAATAAGTTTTAGCCTAACTAGGGTTAATGATATTTATTAACGAGAATCGCTTAAGGGGAAAAACATTGCGAAATGGTAATCAATAAAGTTTTGGCGCCTTGTGGGATTCATAATGTAGACGAAAGATAAACAAAAGAGGAAATATTTCCATCAATCACAATCAGTTCAAGTAATTAACAATGGGAAATCTCAAAGCCGATCGAATAGGTTCAGTACAGCCCGGCTCCATTGTACATTTAAGGCTATTTTCTAATTTGTCACAATACAAATTTTGATTTTTAAGTGGAAGTAAACAAAACAGAGAAACTACAGTGATTCTAAATACACAGGCTGTTAAGAGACGTTATACAAACCATTGTGTTCTGAGTGTATTTATATTGTTGATAATCGTGTTAGAGTCAGTTTGGTAAACTCGTGTTGGTAGGTCAGATATGGTAGACGTTTAGTGGCATATCACGTGTGCCTTTTTTTCTCTTATTAAACATATTCTTCAAAATCAATTCAAAATATGTTTGCCAATTACATTGCAGCCATACTGTATACAATGCACGTGTAGGTTATTACGAATATTTATTGAACGTGCGTGTGTACGTGTGTGTGTGTGTTTACTTCTCTTTACCTAAACCGATGGTCAACATACGGTAGCCCTGTTTCTTGTTTTCCGCATCATTGCGATAAAACATAACATTTTCAGGGATTGTCTTAACTAGAATATGTATATTTATGATACATTATCCATAGTTTAGGTAAATTTTATTCGTATATTTTTATAAGCTCCTTTTCACGACAGAACGATTTCAAATCTCTTTATGAAAATTACCGTTGACAACTTTATGGGGCTTTTGAGGCCAGCGTGAAGAGTTGTGTATGTTCAAATGTGTTTATTACAATAGATGTTCTACGAGGTTTCAGATATAATCAGAAACGTTTAATCATCAAGGAATTGATGAACAGGATAATAGTAAAATGTGCTTGATAGAAGCTTCTCTAAATAGAAAACATTCGGGTACAGCAATATCAAGTAGATAATTAACAGCGTCTAGATAACACAAATAATCATTCCTATGCTATCTGTAGTCGCAATAACTAACCAGGGAAATTTTAAAATGATTTTAAATCAGAATATTTTCCTTCTAGCGTAAGTCTGTTGGCGACGGGCCTTAACGACCAGGCATGTAATAAGGACAGCAATAAGGGTAATACAACTTAATGAAAGTGTTAGAAACACTTTGTGTCGATAGTTTAAATTCAACACATTTCCCAATGGGTGGTAAAAGCTTTAAATAAACTATCTACATGTAAGTGTAGCGAAAGGGAATATTACTGTAATTATACTGATGTGTGTTTTTCGATTGATACAATGAAACGCATTTTCTCAGAAAAAATATAATGCATCGTTTCTAAAATTGCTATTCGTAATTTGTTGAACAGTAGACTTAATTACATTTTCTCAGTAAACGCCAAATTATTAGGGTATACTGAAACAAAACGTTATGATTTGCCAGAACAGGTGGTCGATGTATGGAGCTAATCCTCCGGTGGGTTATCTACCAATACAACCTTAACAATAGAACTATAATTAATTGTCCGTGGACTAGAACTTGTGTCTAGAAATTACATTCTCAATAAAATGATGCACACGATTTCTGGATCATTGTAATCAATTGATATTGTGAGTAACAAATGAGAAAATTGAAAACAAAGCGTTTCCCTATAGACAAACAAAGAAAGTGGATGGTTCGCGAGACGCCCAATTATTCCCTTGGTCTTTTGCTGAACGGCAATATAAATACGATTTTTGATTAGTAAACGTGGACCTGTCTATCCTTTCGTATCTGTTTGATGTCGTCTGGCCCCTTTCTGATCGTTTGGTACCAGCTGTTTGCTAGTCGTCATATCCGGAGAATCATATCTGGTAAAGAGCATACATGTATACACACCTCGTACACTATAAGTACCAAATAAGACTGTATCAGCTATAATGTATGTTTTCTTGTGGAATATGGATGCCTATTCCATTGTGCTTCAGTATTATGTGGGTTACAGATGAGTTAAGTACAGTCCAAATTTGAAGTAAGTCGGCAAACAAAAAGTGATTGGGAGGGAGTTTCCAGTTGCCCTGGTGCTCGCAGGGCTAAGGGGCAACATGAAGCCTGTTCGTTTGTGATGTCTGTGTAATACGTCATGTGACTGTCCTTTTTTGTGCTGCCTTGCCGTTGTTTGTTGCCAGTGTCGTCGAGGGTGGTTTTCTTCTATATGAGTGGAATAACCTTAAGTACGGCGTTAAATCAAAAACCAACAAACAAGCAACCAAAAAGTAACGGTTTATATAAAGCAAAGCCTCATCATAAAACAATTGACAATTTACTTGTGTCCTCATGTATCGAAATGATCTAGGACCGTTTGTTCAAAACTTTGTTAAGTTAGAGGACGTTACGTAAAAAATACTTTCTTGTGCGACTTGACGTCAATACCTTTGGAACGCAACGTCATTTTGAAGCCCCATTCACACCGGACGCGACGCACGACACGCTTCATTCATATGCTTTAACATTGGTTGACTCGCTCAGGCAATGACGTCACAATGCAAACGTATAACGCCATTAGAGAACAAGCGACAGCAACGCAGCTGTCGTGCGACAGTAGCATTTAGTATGAACTTTATTACGTAAAAAGTAGTGTTTTACATTATTTTAGCGCAGCGCGACAGCCGCGTCGCGTCCAGTGTGAATTGGCCTTTACTGTGTGATAGGTTGACAGAGGTTTGGTCAACCGACCCCTGTTCGTACTGCTTTACGTAAAAATGTGCATATCGGCAAGTCTAGGTTATTGTTCAGCTTACTTTTTTTAAACATGTAAAAGGTTTCATCTACGATTACTTGGTTTCGTTACTTACTACCGTTTGCGTGTCCATTTTGAACGATCCTTAAGTCGTGTAAAGCGGTTGCCTATCATCATATTTTGTCTGCTAGATCACGGTTGATGTAAGGTGTAAGCAATCCTGTGTGCATTTCTCTTGTTGCTTTTTTCCACCACGTTTTCCACAGTTTATCGTCATGACCAGCAATACATTAAATAAAAATAACTTTATAAATGTCATAAGATTCCCATTTCGTGGTATATAATAAATGTATTCAATGGGAATTATAAGTGTATGTTCTGTAAGATCGCCCTGTCTGGGTTTTATTGTATTGTGTGGAGAGATACATGCTAAATAAGATCCCCCTAAATACATTTTTGGGATATCTTTCTCGTCGGCACACCAGAGTCATTGTATGATCCGACGTTATCTTGACCTACATCAATACCCCTCGGCCGGGCGATAAATGATGTTATGGACCATTAGACAACAATCAATTCTGTCCAAGAGACTTATTATATAGCACATAACTGTCTGTCTGATATGATTTGATGCTCACTAAAACGTCGGCAGTTAAAAAGCCGGAAACTATTCAATAATGTTTTCTGATATAAACCGGAATTCCGCAGACAAGTGTACCAAACGTTCAAAGCCGAATAATGACTAATAACCAAGCGGGCACTCGTCACCAAAATAACGTGGTTTATTGGTGGTATACTGCTGACCCAAGACACCCATTGTCGAAGTTAGTATATAAGACTTACATCCTCGTGACGTGTTAAAGATGTGTACAATTCTTGTGTATATACCGTGTTATAGACGTGGAAATATCACGTGCTAAAGAGTGTAAAATTCATGTGTATATCACGTGGAAAGATTACGTTTTAAAGACGTGTAACATTTTTGTGTATATCTCGTGAAAAGTTCACGTGTTAAAGACGTGTACAACTCTCGTGTATATCTCATGGAAATCATCACGTCATCAGTATTTTCATATGCTACGGATTATCCAAATGGTTACCACTTGGCAAAATCGCGTCATTTCCACCAGTTTTACCCGCTGGGTAATTAATGTATCTCCCCAAAAAGAATATTTACTTTTGGTGTTCGCCGCTGTCAGTTAAGTGCAATTATTGAGTACAGAATTACATCATTACCAAATATGTGTTCAAACAAAGCGTTATAATATATTCACAACCATATCAATTTAGATTGATTGATTGATTGATTGGTGTTTTACGCCGTGCTTAAGGGTATTTCACTTATATGACGGCGATGTATTCCAACATAAATTGACACTAGCACAACCAGGATGTGAAGCATTTCCATAATGTTGGAAAGTTAATTTTCCTCCAGTGCTAAGTAAAGACAGTATTGCTACTCTACAAACAAACTGCCCTTAGCCAGAGGGCCCACTAAATTTGAGACACAACATGAGTACGTACCATCTCCACACTTCAGGTTTGTTTTCCTCCTTCACTTTCTTGTTCTTCTTCGTTTTAACATCAACCTTGCCGAGCTTCTTTTTTTTCTTCTGTTTAACAGAATTTACAAATAATACATGTACTCCTGCTACACTAGTTGTGTTTTAATTAAGCGAGTTAATATCAAATCACTATTTAAGGAAGCCTTACTAATCGATCGATTGCTTGATTGGTCTGTTACACTGTGCTAATGGGTATTTCACTTAAATGATGGCAATGTATTTCAACAATACTGGACACTAGCACAACAATAAAATAGGAGGTGTTTTGAAACTGTTGGAAAGCTGATTGAGTGATTCGTGGTTTTCACCATGCTTAAAGATATTTCACTGATATAGTGGGAGTGTTTTCCAACAATAATCGACACTAGCACAACCAAGATTTGAAGCTTTTCCATAATAATGGAAAGTTACTCTTCTACCAGTGCTATGGTTTGATATTGTTGGAAAGTTGTTAACTTCCTCTATTGCTTAGTATAAAAGACATCATTGCTTCTCTTCAAACAAACTGCTTTTAGCAAGAGGGCCATTTTCATTTGAAAAATTGCACAGATATATATGGTCATCGAAAATATTTCTATGAAGTCTTTTAAACTGACCATTGGTTTTTCATCCTCCAATTCAGATCCTTTTCTCTTTTTTGTCTTTTCTTCTTTAATTTCTTTCTTCACTTTCTTCACCTTTTCCATCCTAAAAGAGATACATTTGGTTATCAGTGTTCAGAATTTCTTTATTTTAAGAGCATAGTTAGTTTGCTAAGTTGGTGCTTTACTTTACTCAAGTGTGTGTTTGATTAATTTGGGGTTTAACATCGTATGTGTTCAAGGATTATTCAGTTTAATGACGCTGTATTGTCCGTTTATCCCTCAGTCTCACTTAAACATGGTGGAAAACTGGGACGAAACCTCGTTTAATGCCTCACTTAAGGTTATTTCACTCATCACAGCTTGCCAGCCCAACAGGTGATGGAAACCACCCTCGACACTGCTGGCAAAAAACAAGACAATACAGGACTTCCATGGGATATAATACAAAGACATCGGCATCATGTTGCCCCTTAGCTTCGAGGGCAACAGGAATCTCCCTCTCAACTCTCCACCCAGGGTCAATGGAAGCTCACAACAGCAACCCACTACAATATATAGCGTAAGACCAAGAAATCCTGAATTGAACACTACCCTAAATCCCTTCAAATTTTGCTTATGAACAATCATAACTTCTTCGCTTGTTGTGACAATATTACAGCATATAATTAAACAGATTTACTGAGAAATCTGAGAAATGTTGATGCTTTCTAACTGAAAAATTCATCTTTTGCCTCTCAGACACAATTTCCAAGTCTTAAAATAGCTTCCAAAAGAGTAATTTTATGGATGAATTTGAGGTGATATAGGGTATAAAGTGAGGAATGTATACACACACGTACCTGGATGAAAGAGGTTCATCATCAGATGAATCTTCTAACTGTCTCTTCTTTGGTTCAGCCTTCACGACTTGTTTGCGTTCAGACTAAAACATTTGAAATAAGGGAAGTTAACATCAGGATTAATTGATTGGCGTTTTACACATGTTATATAGGATGTATATAACGGTGTATTCCAACTGTGATTGATTGATTGATTGGTGTTTAATGCTATGCACTTGGGTATGTGGCTAATAGGACGGCTGTGTATCCAACAGTAATTGCCAAACTAACACAGCCATAAGATGCAGTGTTTTTTGCTCTGTTGGAAGAATAATATTCCTCTAGTGCTAAGTAAAGCAGTATGTCCATACTCAAGCACACTGTTTGATACGTTGGAAAATTTAATTTAAAATTTTCATTGATTTTTCAACTTTTACTTAACCTAAAAGCTGTGTACATGGCCTAACCAGATATACCCATCATGATCTACCAGTCATTTGAAAAGTCTGTTTCAGTTTGAACCAGTATAAGTTTTTAATTTGTTTGCTTGATTGGGGTTTTAAGTTGTATATAAAGTTTTTTCACTGATATGACTGCATGCCAGCCAAATGGGTCAAAGGAATCACCTTTGACCACACTGGCATTAAACAAAGACAATGATTGATGATGCAATTAGAATACAAAGAAATCACACACAGATTTGATTCGTGTCTCCCCATGGCTTTAGCGTATCAGGGAAGCAGGAAGCTCCCTCACGTTCGCCCATGCAAAACTTCAAAGAATTTGGACTTGCACATTTCCGATCTTGGCTGGCAGTGGAATAAATGAAAAATCGTTTACTTCAAAGTATTGAAAAATATTGTCACGCTGTAACTATGTCAGCACAAACACAATTTTTGTTGTTGACAGAGTCCAAAACATTTCGCTTGTAACTGACAGGAATTCACAAGCATATATTATTGATAAATACAAATCATATATCTTACCAGAGGAACTTCATCGTCACTATCTACAGGTTCAGATTTGACTGTGGCTTGCTTCATACTACTGTCTTCCTCCATACGCTCCAGTTTGATTTCCAGTTTTCTGGGGCTGGATTTATCAGGGCTACTTCCCGAATCAGACAGGCGCGATTTATTGGGACTAAGGTTTGATGAGTGTTTGGGGGAGGATATTTCTTCACGTTTTGGGGAGGTTAAAAAGCTGTTGGTTGGAGATGATATGGAATTGTTATTTTTCTGTTCACTGATCTCTTTCGATTTTGCCGGGGAAGATGAGGAGGCTGATTTGCTGGAATGACTGCTACGATGTTCTGATTTCTCTTTGGAGGATTTCTCATGTCTATGTTTATCGCTACTACTTGAGCTGGATTTATGTTTATCGCTACGATGTTTATCACCACTGCCGCTTTTATCCTTGGAATGACCACTTGAAGAGGAACTGGTATGCTTACTGGATGAACTGCTGTGTTTGCTCGAAGAATGGCCATCACGATGTTTTGAGCTTGAGGATGATGAGCCTTCACGATTTTTAGAGGAACTACTCGAGGATCCACCTTCACGATGTTTTGAAGAGCTACTGGATCCACCTTCACGATGCTTAGACGAGCTGCTTGATGAGCCTCCTTCACGATGTTTGGAACTTGAACTGCTAGAATGTTTTGATGAAGACGAATGTCGGTTAGGATCTTTATGTTTGGATGACGAGGATCCATCTTTTGACTTTGAGGAACTATGTCCACCCTCCTTGGAGCGATGTTTGTCCGAGCTATGCTCTGATTTAGCTTTGTCACCATGGTGACTGTTAGGCACTGGCGAAACGCCATTTTGCTCAGCACCGTTGCTGTGGTTTGCAGACACATCATTCGTTTGCTCAGAATGCATTTTTGCTTTCAAGCTGGCAGCTAAAACAACAATTTAGAATGATTTTAAAAGGAAAATAAAAAATAGTGTATTTATTCTTTTATAAATCTAATGTATGAAACATATTTTAGAAGAAAAAATGAACACCATCAACATCTTGATTGAAACACCTCCCATTTCTTTTTTGTTTTCTAAATTTAAAATCCGAATTGTGAAATACGGTAAAAACATAACCTAAAGGCATAAATAGATTTATAAATAGTTGAAGTACTACTTTGCAAATAAATAAACTCAACGGGCAGTTGCCTGAAGCATTATTAAATTTAATCTGCAATTAGATGATGTCATGCCATGTTGACGGTCCATCCCTAATCTGCTAATGTTGAATAAATCTGTTGTTAGCGACTTATCCTCTTTTCAGCAATTGGACACTGAACTGCACATATTCTATACGGATTTGATTGTAGACATTGACAATTTAAAAAGTATTGAAAATAAATATGCAAAATTTTTCTCTCTTCATTTATTCAAAATATATATATATATATATATAATGGACTCTGCATGATTCAGATTAACGTCTTATCAAAGAGACAAAATTAAGCCGCATTGGCACCAGGTTGACAGGTTACAGACAAAAGAGAATTTAATGAACAAAGGCGAGACGTTTTAACTGATCAGCCAGGTGTTAAAACAGGTGACTGATATATGTCAAACAAGTCTTGAAAACAAATTAACAAAAATTATTTTCTTTAGTTGGTTTTATACTTCCTTGATCTAGTAGGTTTAACAAGAAAAAAAATATTTTAAAAAAATGCATTAAAATTTTTAAAAACATCATTTTCTTTAAATTCTGATATTTGCTATGTTAAAAATATTTCAACTCATTTTTGTTTGACACGTCATCCCAACACATTAAATCTTTTTTCATGCAAATTATCATTAAGTTTCCAGTTTTAATGAAGATTTTTCCTTTTAATTGTAGCATTTAATATTTTTTTTGGGTTTTGTTTAGTTATGAAACAAGCTTAACTCAAGTTGTCTAGAAAACCACTTGTTCATAAACACCAAACAAACCGCGGGTCAATCGAAAACGAGGCTCACATATGGTAATTAGGTGAAACGTGAGTTAATCGCTGGGTCATTCGCCGGCCAACTTCACAATGTATTTCCTTTCAAGACAAAAGCCTAGGTCACAAATTGTCCACAGGCAAGCAAAAAATCATCCTAATAGAATTTCTAAGCCACCAATGCCAAAATAAATTGATTTTAGGCCGTTTTTATCTCAGAAATCCAACTTTATTCCGATCAGTTGGCGATCACATGTGTTGTATTCCAGTGTTATGTTGGCAGGACTTTGTCGCGACAATCAAACGCTGCGTAAATTTTTTAACTTGATTTAAATTTAAAAGTTTTTGATCGAAAGCTATAACCAGAACCTCATATATCTGAAAAGTATATGATCAAAGTCATCAATCAGTAAATGATAAGGTATTCAGACGTGGTTTTCACGGAAGCAAATCTGTAGTTAAATTTTGAAGCCTTGTTCCGTGTACCGTTGAGAGAACACACAGACTAAGAATGCACTTACCTGACACAGATTGTTCAGGATGGCCACCTTCACTGACCTGCGAAAAAATATTCATTTTTTAAATTTTGTCCATTGATCGTCAGAGTAGTTAACAAAGAAGACATTTGTGGGAAAATCAGGGGAATATAACAGCGTAGTACCCGGAAAACTGGTTACACGTTTTCCTCCACAGATGTGTGGACTTAGAAAATTTTTCGGCCATTTTGACTTTGCCGATTTCGAAGGCTTTGTTCGCAGATTTTCCACCCATATAAAGACCCCATAAAAAGGCGATATCTTAAAGATGTGAACATTTAGAAACAAAGTCTGCCAGAAACTACCTACCGACAGCGATTCGGAGCCTCCAACATGTGAAGATTCGGCCATAGTCGTGATTTTTTCCAACCCACTCACGAGCTCAAGATATGGCGGAGTGGCAAATCGCAAAACGACTAAGTCCTACTACGCAGCCACTGCGCATGCCCAGAGTGCCCGTATGTCCAGACTCAGAAAATTTAACACTCCTTGCTGTGTTGGCATTTTGTGGGCGGTGTAAAGCTATTCAAAACTCAAAAGCCATACTTAGGCAGGAAAAAAAAAAAACATATTTAAGTTATAAGCAATTATCATAATCATGTTCAAAATAAAACATTGCATAAAAATCATGAATATAACGAAATTGTCAAGAATGAACTACTTCATTATGAGGCAGCGGCCTATTGATAATATTAGTTTCAGCCTGTATAGGCCTATAGGGATATAATGACTATCTAGGTCCTATGTGTAGGCCCTATATAGAGCGATTAAAGGATATGCGATATGGGTTCCGATCAGATGTATGTGGAGTTAATGCAATTTAGTTCTCCAGTGTAAGCAAACAACAACATGTCCATAAAATGCAAGATCAGATAAACATAAAATGTGATTCTATATTCAGCTATTGACATTGACCTCAAATCTCGATATATCAGACCTATGTTTCAGATAAATTGTTTCTTTAAATTTCAAATTATCTGTTAAATTAAAAAACAAAAGAAACCAAACGAAACATTATTGCATTTTCGTCACTTCTTTACCATAGGGTAAAAAAAAATATATATATTTTGAATAAATGAAGAGAGAAAAATATATATATATACGAATCTGTGCAGAATAAACAGTAGACTATATATATAGGCCTAGTATCAGTTCAGTATTCATGATACAGGTATAGGCGCCTATATAAGCCTATAGGCCTACTATACATGAACATTGGCAAAACAAATCTCGATGTGTAGAACTATATGTGTTTTACTTCCTTCATACTGCGAGACAGAGTATTGCACTTTTCTTGGGGGGGGGGGGGGGGGGGGGGGGGGCGGGGGGGGGGCG
>JAQQZZ010140420.1:0-13181 GCA_030265115.1 Mopalia vespertina | reverse complement strand
GGGGGGGGGTGGACTGAGCCCCTCCACTTTTGAACCGTGCAGGCATTTTGGGGTCCCCCCCCCATCCGTTGGATTTACATCCGTCGCCTTAATTAATGGTGAAGATCTTAACATGAGTTAGTAAAGGTGTCTAAGTCATACACAACAATGCCAGTGTCATACATTTTTTTAAAAGCGATAAAAATGGCATATTGGGATGGGCCCACTATATTATAGGAAAGTTGTGAGATCTGTGACCGCCTGAATCAGCCAGCGAGTTCTAGATGCAACGTTGATGCTTCTCGCTCAGAATGAACGATTAGCACAAAAGACTAATTGGTCTATTACGATCTTAGAGACACGAACCCGAATCTTTTGAAGGGAATATACCATCTTGAATACTAAACAAAACATACCATTACAACTTGTTTTTCATGAGATATATACAAACATTTACACGGTGATATTATACAGATTTTGAATTAGATAATATATTTACCGTCTTCCTTTGATTCTTTCGACGTCTTCTGCAAAATACATAATAATGATTTTCATGTATTTATCTTTATTTATTTATATTTATTTATTTATTTCTTCCACGATTATCTAGTTTACATTTTACATCACAATTTAGCAGGATATTATTGACAAATAAAACGAAACGAACCAGCATTCAAAGTACTTTAATAATTTCATAAAAATAGATAAATGAACACGATATATAGAGCCCTTGTGGCTGAGTAGGTTTTAGAGCCAGCCCTGCAAGCCAGAATCCGAGTTCAAATCCCGGTGGAGGCAAGCACAATTTTAATTCTGTACAGTTAAAATATATATAATGTCATTTTGAAGAAAAAAAAAACCTGGTTTCTTTTCCCTTTTCATTTCTGCTCTTTTTTTTTGTTCACGCCAGTGTGTTCTTTAACTTCTAAAGTGCAAAGCAGTTCGTTCCGATTTGGAAGTTACTTTTTCAAAAATATTTCCTAATTTTTGCTCCAGCTACGGAGTGGACACTAATCGTTTTCCGTTTTTTACAATCTTCCTGTTGCCCTCAGAGCTAAAGGGGAACAGGAAGCTGATCTGTTTGTGATGTCTTCGTATTGCGTTCTGTGATTGTCTTGTATTTGTCCCGTCTTGTCTTTGTTTGTTGCCATTGGCGTCGAGGGTGGTTTCCTTCACCCTTTGGTCCGGCACGACGTCATGCATGTGAATGAAATAACTTAAAGTACGGCGCTAAACCCCAATTAACAAGCAAACTACCAATAAATAAGAGTAATTATTACACGTTATTAAAATATTATGACGCTGTGTCTACGATTGAGCGTAAGCTTGGATTCAAGATCCAAAATACAGTATTGGTGAAACAATACATAGTACTCACCAATGGTTCTTTTACGGAAACAACTGATGTTCGTCGATCTGAAAACAAATAAGGATCTACTTGAGCGGCTTTATACAAAAAAGAGTTGCTTTGTGGCTTTGTGTACTCCAAGTACAACAAAGTTAACCAATTACCACAACTCGACAAACATAATGACATCAGCAGGCCCGTTGATAAGGGGGGTCGTGGGGCTCAAGAGTTCAGAGGGATTTCAATGATGTATAACAACTGTTCCCTAGCTTACGGTGCCCTGGTGCCCAATTATTCTCTTGGCGGCCTTGGATATAAGTTACTTATATTGATAAACATGTCACATCTATAGATATCACATCTATGTCGTGTCGGCTAACACAATGAAGAATTTAGTTTGTATATAAGGTTGACTGTTGCCTTAGTAAAGTCAACACTGGTTAGTCCATAGGTCGTCTGCAAACGGGACAATGCGGTGGATTTCCGATAAAACTTTTTGATTAATACTATTTATCAGTTTTGTCTGTGTACTGAACAGTTATTTCAAGAACAAGACGACACAATTCTATACATTACAGTAGACAGATTGACTGTGTGGCCACTAGCTCTAAGGCGATGACTTGCGCATAGGAAGCTCAATCACCTGCAGAAGCGAAAATACAGAATGAATCGCCATTTACAAATGCGTAACGTGATCATGTAACACAAAATCAACACAAACCTTTGGATGCCGCTGTGTTCAAAGTTATTGAGGGTAATTTATTGAACGTTGGAAAATCACGGATTTCACGTCGAGAATTCGTTCTGCGATTATCATCTGAAAATAAAACTAAATATAAGAAACAGGATTGGATAGGATGGAAATTTAACAACATAATGTGGATGAAAGTTGGATCTGAACGTTTGAAAGCTAAAGACAAACAATCAAAATAAACCCCGTGACATGGCCTCGTATCGTAACTTTGCTGAGCGTTTCAATGTATAATTTAAACAACAACAAAAATAACCCCAGGAATTCTGAAGAGGTTAACAACCAACTTGACATATAAATGGCAGGCGAACCAAAACTTAACATTGTTTGAGCCTGTGTCTGAAAACACCTGCCAACAACCTGTCTATAGAATTCACTGTTAGACCGGATGTGACTTCACAATCCGCAAAACAAAATAAAATAGTCACAAAGTTAAAGTGTGGATGTTTTGTGGTTTAAACAGCAGTCCTCTGGAGGTAAAATCGAAAACAGTCCAACTCTTACATAATTGATTTTAACAGAAAGGAGACAATTCCTCAATTGAGGATCACATTTGAAATTAATATACATTAAAGTTAAAATAGATGAAGGAGCAATTATATTTAGCCAGTTAGACATAAACCTAGAAATTAAGTCAAATAGATCGTGGTTTTCAATAATTAAACGAAATATTAAGTCAGCATGAAGTCTCCGTCTTTCACTTGATCATGATTTTCACTAATAAACCGAAATACTGAGTCAGTATAAAGTTTTCAGCTGCTTCCTGGGGGTAGTTTCGTATTAAACAACTTATGAACGAATTTATGTTCATACGGGGTAATTTTAAAGTGACCCGTTAACTCACCTGATTTGTCAAAGCCTTGTTTTCCCACGTATGATTTACGCCTTGAGTGTGTTTTCCAGCTGCCGAAACAAATATTTAAATAACTCTTTCAGATGATGTTTATATACAGCTTAAACAAAGGTACTGTTAATTGAAGCAATTTGGATAAATGGGAGGTTGCATGTGGCCGTACTCCCTTAATTTAGTTCTCATATGATCTGGAAAACCCTAGTAAGTCGAATTTTGGTATAAAAAAAATTGTTAGGCCCATATTTAGAGTTACTACGTTTTACCTCTTCATTTTATCATGTCAAACTGTGAGAAACTCTTTCCTACAAGCAGTTGTCCATCTGGAATAACCAGCAACTCTCCACCAAGTAATGGATACTGATCCATTGTTTTCTCGTTTTTGCATTCAACAAACTTAGCATAGGTTTTTCCTAAGTTGTCTTCAATAATAACACACTTTTTTTTCAGTTTTTGGTGTAAATATTCAATCATGTATTTGGAAAGTTTTGAACACAATTTTAAACTTCAGTAGGTTTTTATGTCACCTTAAATTGAAAAGTGTTCGTTGAATCATTAAAAATTCTAACTAACACATTGAACTCCAGAATACAGGAATATATATCCAATTTCAATCTTACTCATCATGGCCGAGTCCAATTTCTCTGGCGTCCGTTTTCATCGAAGGATTTGTGGCTTCCCGTCCCATGCCCCGCTCATACGTCACCATGCTCTTGGGCTTTTCCCGAGGAGTACCGGCTCGAAATGATCGTTCGGACATGACCGACTTTCTTCGTTCGGCAAGCTCGGCTTCTCGCTTTCGGCGCTCTTCTTCGTCCTTCAACCTCTGCCTTTCTAAACGGTCCAATTTTTCTCTTTAAACAAACCCAAAGATAGTATTTTTCCAATTTAAAACAATCAGTATTTTCTTTAATGGCAACAATTTAAAATGTTCATTTATCTTCATTTTAAACTTCTGTTTACTATACAACGTGTAAAACTGTTATCACTTGTTTAACAATTTTCTTACAGTTATACAATGACCAAACCCAACTGGCTGTCAACTAACTTAAAAAGTTTATTTTGACTTCATTTAAGCTTTAATACTAACTGTTCACGTTTCCTTTTTCTTTCGTCTGAATTGTCTCCCTTTCTATTTTTAGCTTTTCGTTGCCTTTCGCGCTCTTCGTTAACTCGTCTTCGTTCATCTTCGACCTTTTTCGTAACGTCCGCTTCGCTGTGTTTCACGCCTTCATCTTCATCCATAGTTCCGGGCCACTCGATTTCGTCAGGAATGTCTTGTGGCACTGTATCAATGTCTGCTAAGAATTGGTTCACCATGGAACCGCCATTCGTGATTGGCTTCAGGCGACGTCTGGCAAACTCTTCGGCATCCATACTGAAAAATGAACGCGGCTATATTCAGGAATATGGCTATCGTTAGAGCTGTGTTTGACACTTTGATAAATTCAAATAATGTCGTATTACAAAATGCACAAATGTACAAAAACATCGTAATCAAAATAATAATATATGAGGCTCCAATTTATGCAGCTTATTAAATACAAGTAAACTGCTTATACCTGTCCATTCACGGATAAAACAAATCACAGAGTACCGATGGATGATCAGTTACGAAATGAAATAACTTATGATTTCCTGGCACTGTAATAAGGTTTCGTTATGGACGCTGATAGCGACCATTTTGTGCCTCGCCCTTAATTTCAAATAGGCGAGGCAGCGAGATGGCACCTTTCGGCTTCCATAGTTCGTACTGAATATCGCAAAACAGAAGCAGCGCTCAAACAATATTTACTGTAATGATTATTTGTAAAAGGATGTGTGTACCAAAAGAATTTTACGTCATGCAAATGTAGTTATTGAATTTTAGGAAACAGACTCACCTCTCACCAGTAAAAGACCCTGAAACATGCGAAAAAGAAGACATATTATAAATGTGCCAAGGTACACGTAGATTGATAGTTTTAATTGCTTTAGATGGGATACTGATTAATCAAAATTCTCCGTTGATTATTATTTAATAATAGATTCGCTTAACTGCTGTTCACATAAAGAATGCTTTTATACGTATAATAAGTAAATACGTTTTCAAGGTTAAAGACATTTTCCAACCAGGTGTAAAAAAATCTCAAAGTTTATGTGATAAAGTTCAAGACGACCAGCGAAAAAGCTATTTAAAACCACATAAAAAAACATTTGCTGTCTTATAAGACATATTAGTGTCTTTCTTTTCTACTTAACTTCCGGGTACCTCGTTCAAACTCTGTCGTTATGCTTTAAACATCGATCTTTCAGAGCCATTTTCTGTATTGCTTATGGTTGCAGCCGTAGCACCGGAATGAAGAATTGGCATCGTTTTAACTGTCTGTGTTTGCTTAAACTAGGAAGAGTGTAGGAGGTACCCGAACGTTCAATGAGTCACGTGAAATATGTCAGATCACGTGATTTATCTTACAGGTCTTATTGCCTTACCAATTCTTGGTCTTACTGAAGCTGTATCTGTATCTGCAGGTAACGAATCCCCATAGCCAACTTTGTTTCCACGGGGGTCTCGGAAAACCTTCCGCTTAAATTCATACCGTGTCCCGCCTTCACTCCTTTCGCTGTAATAGCTGTATTCACTTGCCTCGCCCTCAGATCCATCGTCGCGCTTGTCGTTCGATGATAAAAAGCTAAACCCTTTGTCGTTTGCTAAAAAGTTCAACCGAGATGTCTCAGCTGCGTCGCCATTTTCTGTCGGACTGTCGTACTTCTCGCTCCCACTGTAATTGCCGTCGCGACGCTGGCGACGTCTGTCATGACGAGTGCCTGGAATGGAATTAAAACGTATGGCTAATATATTTATAAAACAAAACGAATTAATTGGACCAAATAACACCGGAAAACATTTGATGCAGAAGCGCCAAAACTCATTCACTGAAAAAACTTGGCTGAAGAGCATATGGTTGTTTCAATCTGATAACAATCACATTTTAATTCGCTCCCTGGCAATTTCTTGTCTTCGATTTATAAATATGGGGCCCGTTAAACAAAGCGATCTTAACCTAAGTTCATCTTAATTGCCATGGCGACCAGTACCGAAGGTATTGTGTCGTCATGGTAATTAAGATCAACTTAAGCTAAGATCGTTTTGTGGAGCAATACTTGGGACTAAACCTAGATCAAACTGTGCACCATTACGTCAGGCATTGTGGCTATATTAAACTGTGTCCAAATCAAACACTTCTGAGCTCGGACAAACGACAGTTTCTTTGGAGATTAGCAGCTCTGTCTTAACTCGGCACTGGAGGAAGATTAACTCCAACAGTGTCAAAACACCTCACGTATTTTGACTTCATATAAGTGAAATACCCTTGAGCACGTCGAAAAGCACCAACCAATCGATCAATACAAATACATATTGTTTAATGAACTAGCGAAAACCCATTACCATTTTTTCGGCAGCGTCTCTGTGATTGGTTGAACTTGGACAAACCAATCGACGCCAATTTGAGTTGGATCTTATCAGATCTACATATTTGATTAGCTATTTTTCCTGGAAAAGGATTAAAAGTGACAACAATAGTAGGCCTACATATATCAGGTCACTTTACCTCCTTCGCTGACAGCACTGTGAGCGCTGTTGTCGTTTTGACGTTCGTGGCGTCTCTGTCGACGTCTGGCTTCCCCGTCAGAATCCTGGCTACTGTGATAGGAATGTGGCGCACTGTACGTCCCATCTTCACGCTTTCGTCGCCGCTGCACGTGACGCGTTCCGCCAGCACTGACAACACTCTTGTAGCTATATTCACTGTCACTATCGTCATTTCGTTTTGCCTTTTTATAATCTTTCGGAATTCCGTCTTTTAGTTTCTTCACAGCTTTTTTGGTTCCCATAAACCTGGCGATAAAAACAGAAAACAAAATAATATTGTTTTCCTTGTGGCATTCAGATCTTGCCATTACCAAGTGTTGAAGACCAGCTACGTGATTAGTCATTTACCAGACTAGTTGGTGCTGTTTCGTATAGCATATTATCTGCTCTACATATGCCTCAGCTCAAAACGAGGTCATAATCAGAATATCAGCTTCAAATATACAATATTGAACCGAATATAACAATATTGTCAGAAGTTTCATCTGACGGAAAGACAGTATTATTAAGATAATAGCCACCTCCTAGATTAAAGAACTGTTCATAAAAGACTCTAGCACAACGAATAGGGCTAAGTCCTCCGTCTTAGCCCTACGTCCCGCCTAACTCAACCCATGGTGAAGGCTAGAAATTTATCCGCCGCTACCGCCGGCCACTCAAAACATATATCGGATTTTTTTTCGGATACAAAAGTCACAATAGTCCAACTCCTAATTCCGTTCCTGACGTTTAAATAAAGTTTTGTTTGAGTGGCTCGCCTGCGTTGACACGTTTAAGTTGTCTCCCTTTGCAAAAGTAAGATTTAAAACCGTCAGATTAGAAATATTGCAGGTATAGGTAAAATACTAGTCAATGTTTTCAGTGTATCTAAAACCAATCAGAGAAAAATTAGATATATGTTTTAAGAGGTCGGCGATAACGGCGGATCAATTTCCAACTTTCACAACGGGTTGAGATAGGCGGGACGTAGGGCTAAGACGGAGGAAGGAGCCCTATGCATTGTTCTAGAAAGACTCACGCTTTTACCTGTTTCTACGATTGTCATTTTCAGCTCTGTGTAATAAAATAACTTTATTGTTATTTTTTATTTTTCTTTATATCAAATGTATTTGGTTAATGCGGCCTACTTACTTCTTGACCAGATTACCCGTCACGGGATCTCGTTCGTATTCATATATCACGCCATTTTCTTCAACTCTGTCTCCTACTTTCGCTGAAGGCAAAACAAGAAAAGCATGCAAAGAAAAACGAAAGAATAGCAAAGAGACTAGGAAAAAGACAAATCACATTGAAAACAAGATGATAAAAGAGTTTGATTCATAATTTGAATAAATTCTAGTTCTTCTGAACAAGGCCTGTGTACATGTTAGTTACGCATTTGAAGTATTTCAATGGCGGATGTAAAGCATTCCTCCGAGACGCAAATCACGATGGCGACCTTGTCAGTCAAGCGTACAATGTTTCATTATACAAAAATAAAAGGTTTATTCACAATAATAAGGTATGTAATTTATTTAATGGAGTTAAGAAATAGAAAGAAACAAAATAACTCAAGAGAGAAGTCATTATGTTGTTTCGAAATGGAATGAGTGTTAATTTTATAGCACTTGGTAACATAAAGCTGTACAGAGAAATGACCAAAGCAACAAAGAGAAGATAAAAGTAGGGTTGTTTGATGGGATAGTTCTGTGTAGGCCTGAAGGTTGAGTTTGCACACGTCTCCAAGAAGGTTTTAAACGTATGGAATTTATCGATTAGCCAATGGCAGGTCAGAGAAAAACGCTATTAACTTTCATTGATTTAACGTTCTGTTGGAATTACCAGCAGGTTCTGTTCATGCTGGACTGTCATTTTAATGTGATTTTGAGTGGTGCTTTAACGATAAATGCAATAATTCTATAAACCAATAAATCAATCTATAAATCAATCAATCAACCAATCAACCAACCAATCAAGCAAACAAACAGCCAGTCAGGTAATAATATTCCTTGACTAAAATACTTCATTTTATTCTTTTCTTCCTTCATTCCTTCATTCATTCATTCATTTATTCATTCATTCGTTCATGCATTACTTTGTTCATTCAATGTCATACATCAGAAAAACACGACGAAGACCAACAACAAACACTTTATTTTAGTAAATATTTTTGTTTTCAACATAAACTTCAATATATATATAACAAATATAAATATAATCATAATCTATCACAGCACTTGTTTGGAAATAACAATCTTTGTCATGGAAAAACTCATTATAAATTGTATAAGAGAATATATTAAATTATAAATTAAATACCATCTTGAAATATGCGTTGAAACTTGACAATACCGACCAACCACTATATAGGAAAACGAAGAATACTGAAAAAAAATCGAGTTTCTGCACTTGTGTCTTAAATAGCTCAAAATAAGCTACAAACGGACACATTCGGAGAAAAGATAGCACAAAGTCTGCAATACGTAAAATCTTCGAAAACCGGAATTGTGCGGAATGGTTATCTTATTCCGCTAAGTCGGATTCAATCGCAATCCTGAACATTTTAACAAGGGGCCAAGTAATGCAAATGTTTCGATAAAACTGCGAATACCTATTCAAAACCAAAACTAGTCTCCCTTGTAATTGCAGGTCGGTATTGCCAAGTTTTATTACATATCCACAACATGTTGTTTTGCGTGATTTTGCGAGGCACCAACTTGCCATATCTTTAAGACAACCTATTTTCACTGCACAGAATGTACTAATGAACTATATGCTTATTCAATAATTTACTACATACATGTTCTTGCAATACGTATTAATGTAGATTTATTTATTGGTTAGATTTACATTCCTACCTATGTTAAGTGCCACCTTAATACGTTGAGGAAATTATCCCCGACGTTAATGGCAACAAACATTGATCTGAAATGAAATAAGCAAAAGGGCAGGAGTATAACAAATATACTGCAAAACATTTAATAATGATCAGCGATGACTTGGATTAACCGTGAATAATTTAGAATTTAAAAAAAATTCATACATTATGGGAGAAGAAAACAAAACAATAACGTGACCCTGAATCTATAGTCTGTAATCAGCAGTATTGATTGTCTGTCTGTTTGATTGATTGGGGTTTTACGTCTTACCAGCAGTTTTAAAAAATGGTCTTCGAAGTTCGAGGATTGCTGTTCTAATCATGTTAGAGCCAATTTAGAAACTGACTTGGTAGCTCCGGTATGGTGGGCATCACAGGCTATATCATTTCTGTATCTATAACATTGACTAGTATTCAATACATATTCACAACAATCGCCAGTTTAATTAATTGACTCAAAAAAAAAAGGGGAAATGATGCTTGAGACTACTTATTGAATAATAGTCAATGTTATAGTGATAAAAACGATATAGTATGAACAGCTTACCATACATGAGTTGCCAAGCTTGTTATCATTCAGCTCCAATGCGATCATAAACGCTATCCATACACTCCGACACACTGTAATGTTATTTTTGTCTTCCCGTTTAATGTTCTTGTGGCTTACCATAACTGGAGCCTTTATTTAAATGAATGGATCATGTAGTCCTAAACAATGTTGTGGAGTAATATTGCTTTCCGACAGCAGCAATAATAACTTTAGAAACAGAACTTTTTTGCAGCAAAATATCTTTAAAGATTTAGTTTGGAATATATCCAAAGAGTCGTTATAATGACATTGCTAACTTGGCCGTATATCAACTAATCGGTCTTTGTACATGCAGCTAACGGGTAAAGCGTTAATGACTCATGAAATACTGTCTGGATACAATTTGAGCTGATTTACGTCAGTCGAATGCAGGACCTCAACAGGTATACCGCAAATATTCCACAGAGAACCTGCGATTTCTAGCCGAAATTTCACATATTTTGGTGTGATCCAAAAAGAAGCCAATGATTTGTTCCATTCTTATCTTGGCCAATACAATAATTTTTCCTTAGAAGAGACTTTGACGAAAAGGGATCTTCGCTTATTCGTCATTTTAAATGTGGTTTAACTTTCTCTAACTGCCTTCCATGCGAAGCTAGCAGTCATGCTACAGGTTTGTTTGTTTGTTCATTTCAATTAAAATGTTAATTTGAATTTTGAATTTTGAAAGATTAAAATTTTAATTTTAATCTTTCGGTCTCTTGTTTTACGATTCATTTATTAGGAAAAACAATTCAAACAACATGAAATGTTCAGCTAATACAAGCGAGCCATTTGCATGGCCAACCCACTTCCGGTTGATGTTATCTAAGGATTGGATGTATTGCTCCCGTTAACAGAGTCGCATCAAAAGTCTCTTTGGACTGTTACGCCTTAGGCACTTCGATCGTGTTAATTGATGGACTGTTTTAAATATTTCCCAGTTCAGTGCATTTGATGGTTCTTTTTTTTCAACAAACTGCTGTTAGAGCACACCCGACAGAGATTGTGCTAGGCCTAGTCAAGTTTGCGCATGTCACAAACCTGGCAGCTCGTCTAACGCTCATCAGTTGAAAAAAACAAATGAGTAACACCTGAACAGGTATTCACTTATTCCCAAGTTTTGGTGCACTTTCTATTATTTTTGGTAACCTGAAAAAAAACAAGAAAAAAAAAACGTTATGTATTTTAATTTGAACAAATACGCGAGTGATTTATGAGTAGACACTTGGGCAGGTTCTACAGCCACGGGTGGCAGGCGCTGAAAAGGCGCTATGTTGTATTCCAAATAATTTTAAATTATTATAAATTTTTAATTGATCGTTTGCTTAATTGGTTGGGCTTTTACGTCGTAGTTGAGATTTCGCTCATATGAGGGCGTACCAGTCGATTGGATGAAGGAAACCATCCTTAGACGTCACTGGCGAGAAGCAATCACAAGACAAGACAACCAGAGGACGTAATACAACTAAAACACAGCAGACCGACTTCGTGTTGCAAAGGAAGCTCCCTTAAACCGTCTGCCAATGTCCAATTAGCCCATCCAGAAGCCTGCATAAAGATTATAATAAATAAATTATGAAACAGTAGCAACTTACAGTAACATTATTCTGACCTTGGGGACAAAAAACGTTCTGCAAAATATATTGACCAATTACTTACGACGCAAATTTTGTCAATAGCTCTAGCTTTTCTTTTTTCAGTTCTTCTGGGTTCACACGGCCTTCTATTAGGTCACGTGCCTGTTGTTTCATTAAGTAAGACGAATCTTTCTTCAACGGGTAACCCAGAGGATTTATGTCTCGTTGTCGATTCGACCCCGAGGTCATACGGAAGGCCCCGGAGTATTTGTCATCGCGCATGTCAAGCGGATCTAAGCAAATGTTGTCGTGCATGGACATAAACAGTGGGATGTAACAGAGGTAATCCAAAAATGAGATCTGAAACATAACAGAGAGAATAATTTATGGCATGTCGTGAAACACTTGAGCATACGCAGGGATGTGAAAGATACTATCTTGAGATGCCTGTATGTGACCCATAACAACTCGAGATTAAGATTTATTAAATAACTTATCTCATAGAGATTGTCTAAAACATAATGTAATTAAAAGGTCCCAATGGGTATCGCGAGTGGAAAAAAAGGGAGATAACTATGTAACCCATATAACAGGAAGTGCAATCTAACTAAAGCATGGTATGAATATTCCATAGAATGCTATTGTTAATCAATGACATAGATGGCTCTACCTGTTGTACGGGTGACAGAGTTGTCTACCTTTTTAGCCACTGGCGATCCCCATTGGTTGACAGTGTCATTATTTTCTGGATATAATATAATTAAGATAGGGGAATTGCATCTGATGACATCAATATAAGTAACTTAGCGGAATTACAGCTATCAAGCATATGCTCGAGGGCAGTCATTAACAATACTCTCTTACCAGGCACTTTATGTTCCTATCGTTCTGCGAAGTTTGTTTGTTAGAGCTAAGCATCGTATTCAATAGTATTTCGCACACATCACGACTTTGCATTATGGGTAATTGATGGAAAACCATGACGCACAATGCCCGCCTCACACCACATTATATAATATATCGCTGCATTTACAGGAAAACTTCCCATTCTTCCTTGAGTCTAAAAACCGCCTCGAACCCGTGCGGTACTCGGTTCAGCGGAATTCAGAAGGGGTTCAGAAGTCTAGTGTACACATTTGTGACTATCAATGAGCTTTTATGGATTTCTTTTTAAAAATCATAAAAATGTCATACCTCGCCAAAAAGGTTTGGCTGAAGTCGTTCCATAACGTATTGTTGTTGTTGCCAGTTCAAGCCACCGGCAATGAGTTCGATCTTCAATGACTCAGCAGTAATGAAGTTAGCGTCTCGATCGGAGTTTGTATTCGTGTAAAACATCATACGATATAAACCCATTTTTCGTTCAATATCCAGTAAATTACAGATCTCCAAGAGGTGCTTGCTTAAAGAACTAAAAAAAAAAAACAACACACGAAATTTTTTAATTTAAAAACTCCAAGGGATTGTACAAGGAGGATGAGGGAAGAAATAGGCTTCATAAGTTTGTTTAAAATCATGCAAAATTTCATGAAAATTTCTTGAAGTGACAGAACACAAATTAAAAAAAAAAAAAGAAAAAAAGAGTAATGTTGTCCCGCATTCCTACCAACCCCC
>JAQQZZ010140409.1:0-13181 GCA_030265115.1 Mopalia vespertina | reverse complement strand
GATACATATAGGAGAAGCCCGCCACCTCTGCGTTTAGATCGTTGAAGGGAGAACATATTGTAACCAGGAATATTAAACAGAGATTCTTTTATAGAGGTTAACCAACATTCAGAAAAGCCTAATACTGAGAAAGGATGGTTTAAACTATGGACGAAGGAGGTTATTTCAATGAAATTTTTAGGGAGGCTTCTAGCATTCATATGAAAGAAAGATAGATATTCAGTTAAGTTATTAGTTTGAAACATACTATTAACATTGAAAGAATTTTGTGTAAAATAGCTTGATTCCTGGTCGTTTAAATCGTTCCAATAGGCTCTTTCGTGATCATTATCGTCGGTAAATACAGAGTTACTATCGATATCACTCAATTGCACAGGATGAAAACACATATTATTAAGTTGATCAAGATTATGAAAAGGAGATTGAGTGTCAATATGAGAAGGTGAAGAAGGTAAGTCGTCGGTGGAAAATGGAAGAACAGATATTGAATTAGGGAATGGAACATTTGTATCAGGATCAACCATAAGGGACATCAGACGAATTTGTAATCATTGCATTCATGCTGGTGTCTATTTTAAAATGTAAATATATGCACATTATCACAACAAAATTAAACATAAAAAATTTGTTATAAAAAAACAGTATTGGTAATATTTCCCCCATGTATAAGGCTTCTGAATTATTGCACTAGCTTAGTATTGAAGTCGTAGGACTAGTTTGTGTCAAAGAAAAATCCATTATATAGATAAACTGTAGTATATAACATAAATATCAACATAAATTAACAGATACTTGGAATACATATACACAACACACAGTAAGAAACACGTGTAAAACATTGAATGAAAGCAGAACATTGACAAATACTTGAACATATGAACATAACATGCAATATACATTGGAACATTTATAAACATCATGCAATAACTATTAGAACATTTATAAACAATGTACAATGACAAGTCATTTCAATCCATACTACAAACAAGGTGTAGTGACAAATACGTGTAACAAGATACAGACAGCAGACAATGAAAACATTATGACAAACATATATAACATGTATAGAACAACATGTGAAAGCAGGTCTCCTTATATAAAAACACATACAAACAGATTGACAGTATGAACAGATATGTCGATTTACAACTTACAACGACAAAATCATATATCGTTACATGTACAGAACATAGAATGACTTGCAACATTTGTACAACATACAATGACAAAAACAAATACCATTTATAACAAGCCTGTAATGAGAATTTATACAATAAATATACACAACATACATTGCCAGAATGGTCTGAAAATGTAAACAAAGAATGACTAATATTTGCAACATATATACAACATACAGTGACAAAATACAAATAGCATTCGTCATTAACAATATTACAATGACAGAGGCATATACATGTAACATATATCAACGAAATGTACATAATTATAATAATAAGTTCAACATGTAAACAACATACCATTCCAGATACGTGCAACATAATCAACATAGGGCAGCTAAATGCAGAATACAAATAACCCGCATCATTATATAATGAGAAATACTTGTAACATATATAGACATCATTTATACAGTTATAATATACACAACATACATTGACAGAATGACCAAAGTATATAAACAATATATAAACAAATGACAAATACTTGCATCGTATATACAGCATATAAGGACAAAAATACAAATAACATTCATAACTTACATGTAATAAAGAATACTAGAATCATATCAAAACAACATTTATACATTTATAATATACACAACATACATTGACATAATGACCAGAGTATGCGAACAACATAGATTGTTTGTTTGTTTGATTGGGGTTTAACGTCGTACTCAAGGGTATTTCACTTATATGACGACGGACAAAAATACAGAACAGCACATACAAATCTGCTTCCTGTTACCCTTTAGCTCTACGAACACCAGGGCAACAGAAAGCAACCTCTTTTCTCGCCTCTTACGATCGACCAAGGAAGCCGAGGGAATATTCTGTAGGGCCATGGCCCACCCGCTCCCTCACGGGGCGCGAACAACATAGAATGACAAATACTTACAACATATACAACATACAGTGACAAAATACAAATAGCGTTTATAATCAACACACAGAACAGATTACAGAGACAGCTGCATATAACATAATCAACCAAATGTACATATACTGATAATATGTTCAATATGTAAACAGCATAACACTCCAAATACTTGCAACATAAACAACATACGGCAGCTACTTGTACCATACATAGAAAATAAACAATGACAAATACGAATATGTGCAGCAAAACAATAGTAAACGGTATAAAGTATAATGACCGCCAGTAGACCTATAAATACCTGTGTAGGCAGTGCAAGTTATAGTCGTGCTATAACTGACATAGATCACTCGTTGAAGATCTTCCACGGGCCTATACCGGCATCGGATCGCGTCTCCAAAATAACACTTGTATCAACTACCCGAATTCGAGTTTGAAGTTTGTCATCCTTGCGAAATTTATAGGCGATAGTAGCTAATCTAGCGCGCTCACGTTTTAGAGCTGGGGGGAGGTCGGTTCTGACACTTTTCTTTGTATCCCGCAGGGCTGAAGTTGAATGAAGAATTTTTTCACGATCTTTGAAATGAACGAGTTTCATAATAATGCTTGGTGGGGAGTTTGTATTGTAGGCCTGTGCATTACTGGATTTAGGCAAGCGGTGCACATTTGCAATAAGAAAGTTCTCAGCCCATTCTCTATCTAGACCCATATCTTTAGCCAGAAAATCTCTCACAACCTGTTCAGTGTTCTCGTTTCTATCTTTCTCTTCAACTCCATAAAATAAAAGATTATTTTTTCTATCGTGTATTTCTTGTCTAATAATCTTTAACTCAAGCTCGGATATATATTTTCTTAGTTTAGATTCACTTTCTGGTACAGCTTTTTCAAATTTCGACATTTTTTCAGAAGTGAAATTGAGACTCTTTTCAATCTCGGGTAGGCTGACTTCAAGAGTTGTTACTCTATATTTAACATCGGTTATTTCAGCTCTTACAGAGGACATTTCTTTTTCAATTGAAGTAAACCTTTCATTCATTTCTTTCCTCATATCAATTATTAAATGTTTAACTTCTGAAAGAGTTACCTGACATTCCATGTCAGCCGTGGATTTACCTGGGGTTGTTGTTGTTGCATCTAGGCAAATATTTGCCTCGTCGAATTCTGAGTCGGATTCGGATCTAACTTGCGTGTTTTGTCTCCTATTTTGTCTCGATTTACTAGACGTGTCCTTTGATGACTTGGATCTATCCTTTGAAGGCGGCATAATTCATAAAAAGTGAGCTAATAAGCCAAATACATGGGGAATCTAACGGACGAAATTATTGCATGACTAGCTTGTCCGCCATGTTCTGATTTTAGGAATAGTGTGTTCATGAAATTCAACAACATCAAGATCATGACTTTCCACAGCTTTTTCAATGTCACTCACCTTTTTCTGTATTGTACTAACTTGATTGTTGCGATTTTGGATATCCTGTTTAAAGCTGAGATGGAGTTTAGCGAATCAATGGCCGATGTCAGATACTCTGTATTCTTTAGCCAAGGTTGATAGTTGATTTGACTCGGCTGAGTCAGAAATGTCCGTGCACGGAGAGGAAATACTAGTCGCCATTGTATTGTCACAAAGTATGGATTGATTATTACAATCTTCCATCAAAGTTTTCCTTTTACGGGTCATTCACACGGCAGCATAAATTCCACACTAGTAATTCGACCTGTTTTTATAATCTTACAGCCCTCATTTCCGTTGATTATATACTGGAATAAGCAATTTTAGAGATTTCTGGAGAACAGATTTACACACGTCTTATCTCAACTCTGTCATGCGCACTCCAAAACGTTGGTTGTTGAACGAACGGCATGCTTTAACTGAAGATGTTGGGTTGAATCCGTCGAGTTTGAACACGTTGCTTAATATCTTCCGCTGCGTGACCAAATTTGTTGTGCGCTTCTCTGAAAATGTTTGAACTGCCACGGCCGCCACCACCGGCGGCTTGTCTATTGTAGATTGTACGATTCATTCGCAATTCGCTGTTGCGCTGATCGATGCTCAACGTCCGCAACACACGGGCGAGGTTATCGCCTACCACACAATGTTCTATCAAGTCGCAGAAGACGTACAAGGCCTGAAGACTGGTCATCAGCCTGGTATCTCGGCGCGGTGATCTGGCTTCAGAAGTCCACATCCAACAACTGCTGCGATCGCCGTCTAGACGCAAACTGAACCTTTTTTACGGAAATTGAGTTGAAACACCTGACGCATTTCATCTAATACACAGGCGATTATAATCGATCTGATCGCCAGCAAAAGTTTTCGACTGTCTTGAGCGCACACACGTGGCGATTGGCCCAGTGCTCCGGAGTATTTTTTACCTTAGGAAAAGCAACACAAGTCACGTGATTTGTCCAATATGGCGCGATTAAAACATATATATATTTACTCATCAAAAACAGATTAAGTCCTAGACTCCGATGGGAGAACAGACGTATTTGGAAAATAATTTCGCACAAATTTCATTCGTGGAAGTTGCCATTTTGTGTGTCATGTGAGAAGAAATCAAACATGGATTGGTTTAACAGGATTGAATCGCGATCGATAAGTCCTGGCGATCAATCGCTGGCGATTAAAAATCGGTCGAAAATATGAAACATGTTTGATCCGAGCGACTGGTCGGCCGACGGGTTTTGGCGATCATAATAGCTGTCGTCGGCTTGAACACACGTGACGATTTTTTCAGCGATTGGTACAGTTATTATACAATGTACAATGGGGTGTTTGTCTGCAGTTGCGGCCGTGCGGATTTCTCGAAGCCAACCCACACAATTCCACTGCCACCGCCGCCGCCGTGGGTTCTCACTGACAATCTCACTGGGGATGAGCCTCGCCCGACGCGACCCATTGGGGTGTGACTCACTGGGAGGTGGTCCACAAGAGAGTGGACTCCACTTGGGACCCCACATACCTTCGGCATGAAGACGCACTGGATATCCCCCGGCACGATGCCTATGCGTTAACTGAGATGATCAGGCATCGTTTGCTTCAAGTTGATAAGCAAATACCCTTGGGGTTCCCGCGCAGTGTCCTAAAAAACTCTCACACACAAAGCACGTATGACCAGGGCATATCTGTTTGGCGATTTGGTTAATTTAAGATGGGTCCCTGGGTTTTGTAAACACTAGTAAGTACTGTGCATCTAAGCTTTTAACGGTCCTGACAGCGGTGCTTGATACATGAGTGTGCTTGGTTGGGGTTAGCCCGAACATGGTGGAGTCCACTAGAGGTTGAGGTCGATCTGGGTCTTGGGGCACCTGGTAAACACGCTGGAGGTGGTTATGGCGCGTTATGTTGTAGGGAGATCGCTCCATAGCAAGGCAGATCACATCCAGATTGATAGCCTCCGCCCACAGCCCTAGCGTGAAAAGGGCAATGCACACCAAACCGACATTTTGTTTGGGGATGGGGTTGTTATGCCACCATGGTTGTCGTTCCATAAGTTGTCGAGCATAACCCCCGTGCATGGGTGGGGTGTTTAAATATGTGTCAAGACTCTTGCAGGAATTCACGAATTGAAAT
Organism: Mopalia vespertina; assembly: GCA_030265115.1. Classification (NCBI taxonomy): domain Eukaryota; kingdom Metazoa; phylum Mollusca; class Polyplacophora; order Chitonida; family Mopaliidae; genus Mopalia; species Mopalia vespertina. Next base: position 7,543 of record JAQQZZ010140409.1, on the reverse strand, counting down.
TGGCAGGCCAACTCATCCACTTGACCCAATGGAACGTCTATCCCTGGCATTTTTCTATTCTCCGTATCTTATGCACCTGATAGTAATCCTCAAGTGTGGGGGTGACGTTTTGTAATTCAGCTTCGTAAAATGTACCGGCCATGAACTTTTCGTTCAATACATCTAACGTACACACGCCTGGTCGTCGAGGGTGGCCTTGTTTATTTCAAAATATCTCTGTACTCCAATTTGATAAATAGACTTTTTCAAATACGCCTTTGACTTTACTGATACGGACCTGAAACCGAGCAACTGGATTTGTGGCGACCGCTCCCTAAAAACGCTCGTGGACGACAGCTTGCTGATCGACCGTGACTTGGACTGGTGCTCCCCAATAATGCGGTTACAGGCATTGTCGTAACCCTGCACCAAGACCTGCATGTCATCGATGTAGCTTCGCGTATTGGCCGCTGTAAAATATTTTTACATCCGACCTGGGATTACAATATACAGGGATTTGAAGCTCGGCCTTATCCAGGAGCAATCCACATAAAATCAGGTACTCGGTATAGTTCTCATTCGTCCGTTTCCGTAAAGCTTGACAGTTGTCAATGCGCATGTGCATTACAATGGTGATAGAAAGTCTCCCTCTTTCATGATTTTTTGGTTGTTTTAAAGGTCCGCAAAAACATATAAATATTTGACATATACGGAATGTGAATATATAAGAACGAGCATTAACTTCTCCTGTATTGATATTCAATGTCAGTTAGGCGGAAAAACAAGTATAATTGAATCAATTTACGTCCCCAATGGCTTGGTACAAAATAAACCCAAAAAATTAAAATATACCATTTGCTTGATTTTTTGCAGTTTTGGCGTCTAAAAAAATAATTAAAATATTAATTTATCTGAATCGTGAATGAAACTAAACGAGCATTAACATCTCTTTGACGGATTTACATGGTTGACAAGGGGGTGAATGAAAAACTGTCTTAGCGGTTTGAGACACCAAAAGAGTCCCGATCGCCTTTTGAAGCCTTCTCTTCCTTCAATCGATCGCAATTTTTTTTATCCGCGAATACAATGTTTTTCTAGTGTAACATTAGATCGTTTTTTGACCAAAATGTACTTCTCCTAGTTATAATATTTCTAAGGAATTAAAGATAGTCGTTTATATCATGGAGCTATAAAGAGAGAAAAAAAATACTGTAAAATGGTCAAGATCTCGTCTACAATTGGACCCTATTTCCTCTAAAACAGTATCACCTAATTAGCATAATTAGTATGCACAGATTTCCATATAATTTTAATAATCTCTTCCTTTCTGGTCAGCCAAACTGTATGTACAAATTCAGAGAAATTCTCTTAGTATATTTAATCACATAAGCCATCACATGGCTGATGCCGTCGGAAATTAATTAGTATGTCTGTATAAAGCTTGTTAGAGCAATTAATATGCGTGTAATGAGCTGAACAGATAATATCCATCTCCTCTCATGCTGCGTGACAATTACCCAAAATTTTAGGAAAATCAGGCTATTCAATTTGGATATACAGTGCTTAAGGCAAATTGTACACCATTTCCTCTAAAACAGTATCACCTGATTAGCATAATTAATATGCACAGATTTCCATAACATTTTAATAATCTCTTCCTTTTCCCTTAGTATATTTAATTATAGAAGCCTATACATGGCTGACGCCTACGCCAGGGGTATGACATAAGCTCACTTTACTTCGTACAGGTGAGCTAAAAATCACTTTTAACACAACTCTGCTATACATAATTTTCACCACGATGAATATATTCATTAACAACCAAAACCCACAAACACAAGAATGATTGCATTTAACATTGAACAATTTGCTTGACAGTTGATTGCTTTTACACAAAACTATTGAGGGTGTTTTAATGCCTCAATTTAATATCACAAGTTGCATAGATTGATCGGTGTTTAATTCTGTGCTCACGAGTATTTTACTTCTATGACAGCATGTACTCTATAAACTGACCCACACTACTGTAAACAAAAATGATTTTGCCAATCCTTGTTTACGTTTAATAAACTCTGAGGATGGTTTGTTTGTTAGATTATGGTTTAACGCCATACTTAAGACAATTTCACTCACATGATGGTGTGCCAGCCCAATAGGTGAATAAAAGTAAACTGGCATCAAACAAAGACAGGACAATCACAGACCATAATATAAATACTTCAAAAACAGATCGGCTAAATGTTGCCCCACAGCTCTGAGAGCACCAGGGCAACAGGAAGCTCCCTCCTAACCCTCTACTAACTCAGAGGTAAATCAATTTATAATATTTGTTTCATTTTAGTTTTCCATGACTCCTTCAAATAATGATGGGATAAGGAGTCTTAATGGAAACACTGAAGGACACCACCATGAATGCTATTACCAGGCCTGTGCTGTAATCTTTTCTGGCAAAACATTAAAATCAGTTCTCTATAATTTTGTTAGATAACCTAACATTTGCATTTTCCCCTGGTTTGCCGTTTTTTTAAATACATAAATGTGCCTTTGTGAAAAATAAAGCAAAATTTCATTTAAATACAATCTTCATTGATAATTGGATGACAAAATTTGTCAAAATCAGTGGCAAAATGCGAATTTAGACGAAGACTGCAAACAATTTGGGAAACCTATAAATCGGTCCTCCTAAATTAAGTTTGCATAACCATGTGGAAACCTCGTTCTGTCCGTTCTCCCCAACAGCACAGGACTGTATTACCAAGAAACTTTAACAAGAAAGGGCAATCAAAATATGCCAAAACAGTTCTGCCTTGCATTGCACCTTAACTCAGACAGCACCTTTCAACCCATTGCCTGTCAATTCTGAAGATATTAACATTTACCTGATATTTCAACAACAAAGAAGCAAACGATAAGTGTTATAAATAAAGCTGAAATGACAAAACTTCTCTTCGTATAATGAATATTTCCAATAACTAGCAACAATTCAAAGCCAAATATTAATGAGCATAACATTAAACATCAAGCAAACAATCCTTAAGAAAGCAGAGAGTTGATTCTGTAACTACAGGATGTTATGCCCTTTTATACTTTACCAGCACTGTGAAAACCTAAACAAATCAAGATAATTCAGAGAGGAATATAAATAAATAAACAAACATGTGTGATTATTTCAAAGCAGTACCCTTTTATATGCCAGTTTTTAGCTGACAACACTATCAAGCAATAAGTAACAGTAAGTATTGGCAGTGGTTGGAAAATTTCCCCCAAAAAGGGCAGCCCCAGATTATAAATTTAATAATTGCCCATGTATAACATAATAAGCTTATATAATATAATATTCTAGTAGTTCTGGGACAGCTTTCGTTCCAATGATGTTTTTGTTTTTTCTCAACCTGCAAACTTTTGTGAAACAGAATCAGATAAACTAAGTGTCCACCTAAATTACAAATACTGTCAATTGTGACCTTCCAAATAAACCCAAAATTGTTTTATAAAACAAACTATTATTTGTAACACTTAATATTGTAAATGCAACTAATGGTATTATTTGTAACACCTAATACAGTTAACTGATTTATTATTTGTAACACCTAATACAGTTAACAGATGTATTATTTGTAACACCTTATACAGTTAACAGATTTATTATTTGTAACACCTAATACAGTTAACAGATTTATTATTTGTAACACCTAATACAGTTAACTGATTTATTATCTGTAACACCTTATACAGTTAACAGATTTATTATTTGTAACACTTAATACCTTTAACATGTATACCAATGACAAAAATGTTACTTTTGCATTAGCTTTAAAATCTGAAGAAAAAATCCTTGTGTGAAACAGAGAAAAAGAACACGACAAATAAAATGGATGAGATTCTTCAAAAAAAATAAAAAATATATAACATTTCAAAGTTTCTTCAACATAAAAGTAAACAAAAACAATAGAAGGGCTGGCTGTAATTAACCCTCAAAAATATACATTGTACAAGATCAAACTTTTGAGACACTTCAATGAGTAACTTAAGAGTATTCGCCTCATTAATGGCTGAGTTCTAGCCAAAAATAGATAAAAATACAAGACAGCCTTAACGCTTCAAATATACTGATAATGAACCAACTCTCTAACCGTAATGTAGAAGGACTGGCACAAATGGATCTTCCCCAGTAAAATCTTATTTCTAACATTCCTAACTGTTTAGACCACTACTGACCAAAACAAGACCAATGCTTGTTTGTTTGATTGATTGATTGATTGATTGGGGTTGAAGGCCATACTAAAGACTATGTCACTCCCATGATGGCATGCCACCCCGATGGGTGAAGGTAACCACCTTTGACGACACTAGCAACAAGGAAAGACAAGACAGGACGAGGACAAGGCGTAGTACGACACCACAAACAGATTAGCTTCAGGTTGCTCCTTAGCTCCCAGAGCACCAGGGGCAGATTCCACAAAGCATTTTCTGACTTAAGTCATAATAATAAATTTGACATTTTCCACACATGTTTTAACTTAGTTTTAAAGTAATACCTGTAATTGTGACTTACTTAGGTTATTATAATAATGCTGAAATATTAAATGTTAAAATTCAAAACTGAGGAATTTGAGGGCCTTTAAACATTTTGACTTAAGTATAAAACTGCTTTGTGGAATTGGACCCAGAGCAACAGGAGGCTTCCTCTCAACCCTCTGCTCCATGATGATGGATTATTAATGCTGCTCATATATACACAAGAGCTCGCTACCAAAACAGAACATAAATACAAACAATCTTAAACATTGTTATATATATTAATAATGCCAAGAAAGAAAAATTTTGATTGCCACAACTGGGATTCAAACTGTCTGAGCTACATAGGCTCATGACAGTATGACCTCGAAATTTCCTCCTTTCTATTGTTGATCAGGATATAGGTCAATGAGTCCTCCTTTTAATATCAGAGCACGCTCAAACTTTTTGATCAACTATTTTTAAAATGAAAATTTTAAAAATATACCAGTATATATATGCAAATACCATGACGTACATCTTCACATATATGTACTGTCTGACAATGTTAAGAATTGGTGATCAGCATTTTATCAAGTGAAGTGCCCAAGGAAGATGATTTTGAAGCTGGGAGCTACCTATGATTTAACCCATTCCCTTCTGACCTGTCAGTGAGAAAGTATAACATTGATATACGCGACCTATCAAACCCAACAAAAACATTTCCTTCTGACTGGACAGTGAGACAGTATAACATTGATACCTGACCTATCAAACACAACACAAATGTGCAAGGTGAGCCAGTATTGAGATATACAAAAAAAGACCAGACTTTGGTAGACAATAAAACTTGCAAACATGTATATCAGACAGTTCTTTCAAGTTTGTCCCATTCTAAAGTTGTCTACTACTATCCTTGTATTATATCCCATTGATTATATCAATATATGAACATCTGTAAATCCTCATTCTATGAATGAAAAGTAGTGTTTTCCAAATGAATATGAGGCCTACCTTAGCTCTCCGACAGATTCAGATTGTACATGTTCTGGCATCTTTTTGTGCTTTTAAAGATTCTTTTGTAATAAATGGCACAAATGTTTCACATGTTTTTATTTAGTTTCAGTTTTGATTTATTTTGTACATTGACTGTGAAAAATGGTTTGATTGATTGATTGATTGATTGATTATGAAGAATGATTTGATTGATTGATTGTGAAAAATATAACGAATGACCGTTTGCTTGATTGATTGATAAAATCCATAAAATTATACACCTGATAAAAAATGCATCACCTGTAAATTGCTCTTTAATAAATAAACATGATTAAAATATAACTGATTTTTATTTGGTTTGATTAGGTTTCACATTGATATTTCACCAGCAAAAGGCAGTGGTGTGAAATTTGGGCTGGGGTTAAAAAAAACTTTTCTTTTTGTTACCCTGTTTGACATGATTGGTCAAGTTTACTCGCTTAATTTCCCTAAAAAATCTTGAACCATGTAATGCTTAAAACAACTGTTTTCGTTTGCCCATTTAATAATCTGTAAATTGATTTGATGGTACCTTTTTTTAGTTTACAGCATGATTGAATTATTTTTAAAAGTTTGGTGATGCCAAATTTCATCAGGATCAACTTTTGATCTCTAGAAAGGCTTGTTGTCATGGCAACCAAGTAAACAGTAAAGTTACACCAGTTTTATCATAATATATATTGCGATTAATATCTGATTGACTTGTTAATTAGTTTATAAACATTGTATGTAAATCTTTTTACAATAAGAAGCAGTGAAAATTAGAATACTAAAAAATTAATATAAACTTGAGACCAAAAATTAAACTCCAACCATAACCATAACCATAACTAATTTGTAAGTACTTTGGTGTTAATATCTCACAAAATTAAGGGCTCAAAAATTAACATGAACTTTAGAACACAAAATCAAATCAAAACTTAACATAAACAAAACTAATCTGTCAATACTGTTTTGTTAAACAGTGGATATTTTCAAATCGGTAGACCTACGTTGCCACCGTCATCTGATCAGCCTAGGGTCCATCCCATACATTACAGTCGCACCGATCACAGCACTTGAGCCAAGCATAAAGTATCTGAAATTAAAATAAATTACAAGTTAAATGGGTAATTTTGCGCTGACAGGTAAGCTCTGCTGAACAGGTTGAAGAAAAAAAAAGTAAGCATTTTCATTATAAAAAGAATTTTGTGACTGCCAAGTCCAAAAAAGGACCAACAGGTAAGGTCTTCTAAACAATGTGTAGTTCTTGCAGTGTTTTAGGTAGGGGTTAAAGGCAACACTTATGGTTATTTCACTCATATGACATTGTGTCTGCCCAAGGAAATCACCCTCGATCGACGGGTAACAAACAAAGACAAGACGAGACGAGACAATCTCAGAAAACAACAGAAACAGGACAGCTACAGTACGCCAATAAAGAAACCTAAATGCTTAAATTGTAGAAAATAAAAAACAGAAAGATATTTAAATATCAATGACTAACAAAATAAATGGTTTTAAGAAGTTAAACGTTTCATTTTATTGTCAAAACTTAATCAATCCGGGGCAAAAAATACTGTCTATGCTGTCCTTAGCCCACAGAGCACTAGGGCACAGGTAGCTCTAATTTTATTACAATGCCTAAATATCACTTGTTATATCTGGAGTAAAAGGTGTTAAAGTACTACAGACACTGTTATTGTTCAGTGGCAGAGATACATACCTTGATGGTGATGATTCCCCAAGGATATATGGAGAGAGTAATGCTGATAGAACAATAGATAGGGCGTTGGCAAAACCTTTGAGGATGTTATCTGCATACTTCACAACAACTGCCACGGATATCCCCCCTAATGCCTGGAATATGGAGAAATGAATTTTGATTGGTTGCGTTGATGCGATGCCCAAATGTTTTTAGGAAGTTGGTGTTTGTTTGTTTGATTTGGGGTTTAATGTCATACTCACTTATACTCAGGGTATTTCACTTATATGACGACGTGCCAGCCCAATGGGTGAAGGAAACCACCCTCGACACCACTGACAACAAACA
>JAQQZZ010140408.1:0-27450 GCA_030265115.1 Mopalia vespertina | reverse complement strand
AGGAAAACTTAGCAGCACAGGATTTGATGACTCAACTGGTGCTTGTGTTGCTCTTTAATGGATGATAACCAGAGTTATGACCAGGTTGTCATCTGATCTTGCGGGTTGTTGTTGTTGTTGTATTGTCAATCGACTAAACCTCGCGAGATTCTCGTCACTGTGCTATCGTCACTACGTTCGACCATGATAGATGTATAAATATGAATAAAAATCGTACGTGCAATAGGGAGGCCTATTTACCAGCGAATTAACACTATTCCCGACACCTAATTAAACCTAGCTAATTTGAAATGGCTCTAGAATACACCAACTTAGTTAAGGAGTACAGCACATTCTGAAACCGAATCACATGAAAAGTGTGAAATATCCGCGCAACAATGTTTATCAGTTGACGTGCGATATGATGTACGCAGTAATTCGAGGACTTCCAAATGCTTGTACTGCTGGCACCTGGACAAGCGGACAGCAGCAGGGAAACGAGGAAGGTGAGGTCTACCCGTAGTCAATCGTGACGTTGACAACCTCGTGTAATGTCATTCGAAATGCGCTAACACGTGTATAGTATTCTTTGACTCCTACTCCAGTATATGTGTGTGGTGACGAAGATCCATGCGTTGTAAGCATAAAGGTGATCCATAATTTAACACAGCCAAGTTCTCATATTTCTACAACAAACACTAATAATCAAGCTTACACCGACTTGGTAAGATACAAACCAACCTGTAGTCCTGAGGCCAAGCATTATTGGGTCAGACAAGTTATCTATTTTTTACAGTTTTATTGAGTCGTTGGAGAAAGGCCTGGTGACAGTTTTGCGGCCAGAAAAAATGTAATGCCTTCCGACCTCTTGCTAAAGAGTAGTTTATTCCTAGCGCTGTCGTTCTGTGTTTTATTAAACACTGTAGGAACATTGTTTTTCAAACAGAAAAAATGTAGTATTTTATGGCTGTTTTATTGGGTATCTTTACTTCGGGACCACACTGCCGTTATACAAGTGAAATACACTTGAACACGGCATCAGACACCAATTCATCCAAGGAATGTCTCTTTATTTTTTTTATAAAAATGACAACCTTTTTTGTCTGTATTAGATATTATAGAAGTCGGCAGTACATAAAACATGGAAAGACTTGGTTTGGATATCAGCTCCTTAATTTATTGGGTACTAGGTTTCTATCTTATTCTTGAGATCGTTTTCAAGTATGAAAATGTATATCTTTTTAATTAATAACTGATATATAAGAGACTTGCGCGAATCGTCGATATCCATCCAATTCTGACGTGTTTTGTTAAGTCCTGGACGTTTGTAGAAGTAGAAATACCTGTGCTTATCACCAGGCAACGTGTTTGAGTTGGGGAGCCGAGGGCCTGACATTCACTATGCACAAGGACAATGCTGATCGCTTGGTAGGATTGGTCGCGGGACTGTGTATCCAAGAGAATCGATAGTGTTACCTTCTGAACCAGGTGTGCGACAGTCAGCCAGTGTTAACAAGTTCCCAACAAACAGGACAGATACTAGCGACCTGTGTCAGTCGTTATTCTCTCTGATTTCTGGTTCTAGCGTAACCTGCCTAGACTTTTCTCTTACGTTGGTGGTGGGTTGGAATCGGTTATAGGAGATGTAAAGGCGCAGTCAACTGTGTTACTGTGTGTTGTGATACTCTATTTGATGTCTATAGTTGGATGTTCTTTTAGTCTAACAGGAATGGCTAGGAGTTTACGGTAAAACTCTGAGGGATTCCTATTACACAATTGACCTTGCTCCGTCGTCCTGTAACTAAAGGTGAACAGTAGCTTTCCGTGCCAGACTGGAAATGACGTAGGACTACAATATGACACACCTTTAAATACGTCGAAGGTGCACGGATAGTATCTGGAGTGTTTGTTTTGTCCCCCCTCTCCCTTCCTCCCCTTCTTGTGGGTGTGTGCATTGGTTTGCGTAAATAACACACATGTTGAACTGTTTAATCAAAATACTCGTCTCAGTCGTCAAATAAGGTTTTTTAAGCCAACTCTGTCGGGACAATACAAAAAGCAAAATTATTTAGTAAACATTTGTCAATCAGAACATTTTACAATGTTTGCAAACCGATACTGTTTCAATTGCCGACACAACTGTAGGGTATACCTTTGTACTGTGAAAGCCGATGTCTACGTATTGACGACTACCATCGTTTTAACATGATCGACAATCTGTCAAGTTCCAGATTTTTGGAGGAACAATCTTTGTCTTGTTATTACAAAGATGAATGTTCATGTCAATGTCAAGCGTTAGAGTTGTTTGGGTTTTAAGTGAGGCCTATTCTCGCTACGGCTAGTCAAAAATTCAAACATGGTTTTCAAGGAAAATCAAATTTCACCTGTTGTTCTGAAGGGAGATAAAGCTGTGGAAGACTCGTGCCCCAAACATGATGATACGTCTGCACAGAAAATATTCCCGGGGGAACAAGGGCAGGACTCTATGTCCGTGCCACTCTCAGATGACGGATTTCAGAAAATATTGCCCCGATTTCTTAGGTATAAATTCGCAGAGAAGTCACTGGAAGATCTTTACATGTCCTATTTCCGTCATCAAAGACAACAAATGTTAGCAACAATTTTAGGCCTTTCTATACTAATTGATTTAGCTTTTTTAATACCGTTGGGAATCACCTTTTCGCCAGCGAAAACGGCCCCAATCGCCATCATTGGCACTTGTCTCTTACTAAATCTTATAACCAGTGTTTGTTTGCGCTTTGGGGTATTTAATGATCGTTTCCCGAGGACACTGCCGTTTTTATTGTGGATTTGCTTGGGGGTACAGATTTACACTGACATTGGATTTCGTGCAGTCCCTCATTCTGCCAGCCAGTCTGTGGATTGGCAAATCCTTTTCATCTACTCCTCGTATCTGTGGCTACCACTGGGCCTGGCTTGGAGCATCTGTCTGAACATCATCTCATCCTGCATCCACACCATCATCGTGGTCGCGCTCTCAACAACGGACAACTATGCTCTCTTCCGACTGGAACATCAGGTACGTCACGTATACCCTAGAGCCGTCTTGTGGGATATGACGTCATTTTTTAGTTTTAGTTTAAAAGTATGTTAAGGGGACGAGGTAAAGTGTTAGGTTCACTGGATCATGACATCAACTTTATGACAAATAATATTAACCGTGTAGCCTAGTCTGCTGTGATAATCCTGTTAATCTCCATCGTAATTTAAACGCTAAGATTAACATATAAACTCAAACGATTAATCGCATAGATACAATGGGCTTACTTAACGTTTCGGCAGATAATGATTTAGAACTTTGAGTTCGAACAGTTCCAGACAAATGTTACCAATAAAGGCACTGGTAAAATAACAATAGAAACGATAAAGGAAATAACCATACACAACTGAGACTATAAGAGTTTAACATCTATTCATTTAAGGTTGCGCCACCGTCATACGAGTGATGTAACCTGAATCAGTACGACTTTAAACCCCAATCAAACAAGTAAACCCTTTGTAAACTGACTATATATTTTGAATAAATAAACAGAGAAATCTTTGGGTTACAGGCCCAACACACTAAGCTGACTTTATAGAAATTCCTAGTTTTGGTTTTTTGTTTGGGTACAGCACCGTTATCAAGCTTAGTGGTCAGGTGAATTGATACAAGGAATAAAGTATATAAAACATGCAGCGATACCCTGTGGCAGCTCATATCCTTGTATACAGTTGACCTGAAGACCTTAAAGAGATTCCCATTACAGTTTGTTGCATTTCGTGTTTAGAAGGACAAATGTAGTAAGAAGTTTCACGGCTACTAGCATTTGTAGCTCAGTCAGTTAGAGCGCTGGCCGGCCTGCTAGCCAAAGGCCCGAGTTCGAATCCCGGAGGGCAAGCAATTTTTTCTCGCTGTACAATAAAATAAATAATTATAAATGACAACGTAGGATGATGAAGTTTGGCAGCACACATTGTTAAAAGTACACACACAACAATTTGGGTACAGATTGCTTATAACAAAATGCTCGCGATCTAGTGCATTACCCTGGTGGTAGAGTGTTCGACTCCCGTACTGGATGTAAAATGCAAAAGCTGTACATTAAAACATAAACTTATATGATACTTGACAACGTAAGATGACACAGTTCGGCAGCACACATTGTTATAAATACACAGACAATAATTAGCCTATAAATAAATGAAAACAAAATGCTAGCGATTTAGGGCCAAACTCTAGTACACAGTAAATAGTGCGCTACATGGGATAAAGTTCACGCTTGAGACATTTGCTGATCTGTACACTTGCTGGAATGAAACCCATATACTACCGTGCTATCCACTTGTTGCCAGCCAAAATCCATTGCCATGTGTGTTCATCACGCTATAAAAAATATATTGTTATTAGTGCTATACATGAATAACCGGATGTACATGTAAAAGCTATGCTCCGGCGATTTCGCTGATATTGTATCATTGAATACGATATAACAGGAATACATGGTACAGTTAGCGCCTAAGGCTTTCACACGTTGACTGTTGTAACATTATAGTCTACGGGGTACGCTTTCACAGATAACAGATATATAAAAATGCTGTTAATGTACAATATAATTGTCTGACACGGACAAATATTCTCACTTTTAATTTGTAAGATGCGTTGTGCACGTGTTGATTAATTTCCTTCATTAGCAATTTTTCTATACATTATATAGCACACCATTATTATTAGTACATGGTACATGCTAAACAGTATCAGTTTGTTTTAACTGTATAACCTTTGAAGATCCAAGGGCCTCTGGCTAAGGACAGTTTGTTTGAAGAGTAGCAATGCTGTCTTAACTTAGCATGGAGGAAAATTAACTTTCCAACATTATGAAAACGCTTCACATCATGGTTGTGCCAGTGTCAATTATCGTTGGAATACATGTACCGCCGTCATGTAATTGAAATGCCCTTAAGCACGACATAAAACACCAATTAATCAATCAATCAATCATTGAAGATCCAAGACCGTAACAATATAGTAACCGTAGACACAAACTGTTAAGTTAAAGAAAGGATGAGTGTGAATTTAAGCCCTAACCGAGAACTAAACATTCACGTTTTGTCTAACATGAAGGACAAGTGTAAAGAAGTGGAAAGAAAAAGGATTAAACTACCGTAGGCGATTGGCCCTGCATGATTGCTCAAGACACGGAACTCTATAAAATCAAACCTAGTATAAAATCAAACATAGTATAAGATGTCTAGGTATTATTTATATGTATATCAGAAAAGGCCTTCACTTTGTTGTTGTATAACAGAATTAACGGATACCATGATTTATTTTACAATGTGATCAAAATAGCAGGCATCAGAATTATAAAGCCATTGAAATATCTTTGTCACTAACCTGCCACTAGTCTTATTACTGAACCAAATTTTAAAGCAAACAAATCGTTGCTGTTCTACTCTTGTATGTTGTTTGGCCAATGATGTATAAAAGACAATGGAAGTTAATGGTCTTAGGCTCTGTTTAAGTGATTATTTGACAATTAACAGCTCTATCAGGAGTAAAATTTGGATTTTTGCCGTTGCCTGCTTTTCTAAAAAGGTGGCTTAGTATATTTGGATTAATGTAGAATTATTCCATGACTCTTCATCTAACGCTGGATGAATATTAATTTTCCAACACAGGATTTATCTGCGGAGATGAGCAATGTTTTGTCGCCGCGCGTTTGATTCAAATTGTCTCACAAAGAACAGAAGAGATGTAGTGAAACTCTATATTGACAGACGTGAACAGTTTGGCACGAGTAGTGAAAAGGCTGTTCGCCCTACGCAATCGTCAAGTGTGCTTTGATTTGTTGAGTTTTGTTAGTAGTCGTAGTACTTTCTTGCTGTAAGTTTTACACTCGTTGGTTGAGAAATACAAACCAATGGAGGAGAGTATCTTAGAATTTAAAATGATTTTTTCTTTTATAACCTAACTTTTTCACATTTTCTACACAATTACAAAATCAATTTAAAGGCCTTTCCCAATAATAAACTTATTTCTGCATTACATTTACAAACTAAAATAAAGTGAAATTCGTCTTGAATTAAATCATCCTAACATAATAAACATAGCAGTGTACGTATATCTTACAGGTTAAATAGTAAGTATATGGCATGAATTTCGTTATTTCGTAATGATTGTTGGCAAGGACAAAACAACAATTTTCTTAAAAAATACTGAAACTTAAGTATCCACAGGTTACTTTTAAATTTATATATTAAATATTATATTTTGAACAATATTATCAGTAACCATTGTCTAATATTTACTCACAAATACTAACTCTATAACAATTTTTGCTAACCATACATTACATATCAATTCTGATTCCAACTCACGTTATACATCACATGGTGGTAAGCGTGTCGGCCTACTTACCCCGCTTCGTTGTACTGCTCACAGTTTGTAGTTCGTCTGTCGAATATCAGGTGTATGAGTTAGTCACACAATGTGGCTCCGGCAATCGCGGGCAGGGTCGCCAAGAGAATTTTGTGACCCCAGGGCAAAAAGAAACTTGCCCCCATCAAAGGCCTTTAAAAGTCATTAGTGGGCCCCTCCCTGAAACCTGGGGCTACTCATGGGCCCCGATGACCAACTCCGGTTAACCAACCATGTCAGTGGGCACCTGAATGCGGGGGTGGGTTAAATGAAGTTTCCTCTCGGTTTTCCATTGTATTTAGGCAAGGAGCAGTGTTGTAAGTGAAATACTATTGAGAACGACATTAAACCCCAATCAAACAAATAAACAGGCATACTTCTAACTCTACGCATTACAACCAATGGATAATTGTTGTGAATAACATAATTTAAATGGTCTGTTCTGTTTCAGATTGCAGCTAATGTGATACTGTTTATCTGTGTCAATATCCTCGGCACAATAACCTACATGTTTGCAGACCGCAAACTGAGGCGGGCTTTCCTAGAAACAAAATCATCTCTGTCTACCAAAGTCGTGATAGAAGAGGAATACAAACAACAGGTAGATGCAACAATCCAATAAATATCGAATTCGATTAGGCACATAATTTAAGACATGCCTTTGGCTCTGAGAACACCCTCCCTACCACCCATCAGCGTCTATATTTGATTTGTTTGATTGGAGCTTAACGCCGTACTTCAGGTTATTTTATTCATGTGACGACGTGTCAGCCTAATAGGTGAAGTAAACCACCCTCGACGTCACGGACAACAAAGAAAAAACAGGACTGGACATTTTTTTTTTTTTAAACTTTATTATAGTAACGTACACATTAAGCGATATACTTATATTGTGTACCCACATCATACAATTAGTTTTTTATATTTATGAACAGTTTTATCCCCGGATCTGCAAAATGAAAACAATAATTAAATAAATAAGAGTAATAATATAAATAAAGAGTATATGCATCGTATATATATACACACATACACACACTCATACATACATACATACATACATACATACATACATACATACATACATACATACATACATACATACATACATACATACATATTTTGAATAAATGAAGAGAGAGAAATTTGCTTGCCTCAATCGGGATACATACATACACTCATACACTCACGCACACATACATACATGTACGCTTCTGTAAAACAATATGGTCGTTATTGCATAATTTTACAATATTCATCCATGTACGTGTTGTGAACACGGTAATTAGAGAATAAAGTCTCTAAGATTAGCTTAATCTTTGAGTATATCTTCCTCCCATTAAGAAAAAGGATGGGATTGCATTTCACCAAATTATGCAAAACAATATTGCCGACGTGGCGCAATTTTTTTTATATATTTGTCTGTACATGTTGTTAACTACATAACAAATTCACCTATTAACTTGAAACTTGGAATATAACTTTCTCTTGTTAATACAGACGATGGAATTACATTTCACCAACTTCCGCAAAACAGTATGGCCGCCATTGCGTGAATTTACACCATTCACGCCTATGATTGACGCGAAATTTACTCATTAAGTTTAAACTTGTACTGTAGCTTCCTCCTGTTAAGATGGGGAATGGATTGGGATTTTACCAAGTGACGTAAAACAATATGGCCGCCATAACATCCTTTTATGTTATACACGTGGGTATGTGTTGTGAACCCTCGACATAAAAACACGACACATGGCTGTTTAACAAAACCACCCGGCGCCTCATCACTCTTTTGGTAACCATCAATTACATGAACCATCAAATGTTTCAACGCAGACTGCAACTTTGGGATAAACTCGCGCCATCACTGTCTTCGCCATAGTTACAGGAAAATCCAGCTTCTTAAAATTTTGAAAATGTGTAATGTGGGTCAACATTATAAGGAACAATTCTTTTATTTAATAATAATTAAATTCTTTAAAAAAAGAATTGCATTGATCCTCAGATGCATGACATCATACCATATTCCCAGTGTATTTATACATCTGTAGTTTGCCTGGCGACGGCTGCACAATTTTCAGTAATTTACCAAATATCACTTCATAAGATGGTCCTGGTTTATGACCAAGCGGTCTATACACAATGTCATGGAGGTAAGACGGCGACAGTTTTAATCAAAGGCTTATCACTGAGCCTAAACAATGACTAGATGCAACACAGAAATAGGAAACCAATCATGGTGCAAAGCTTGAAAAGTGACAGTGCACCACACATCGAATATGATATACCTCTTACCTCCGACAGCCCCAGGACATGAGCAACGCTTAGCGGGACATTTAGAAACAGTGTGTTATTTTTGCAATAACTGTTTAGGGCCGCGGTCATAGCTTGGTTGTCAGCCTGTGCGCTTATTTATCCTACTTCGATGTACCGTTCACGGGATCGAGTCCGCCGGTAAACCCTCAGGTATATGAGTGAGTCACATGATGTGCCCCCGGCTATCGCGAGGGTGGTTTTTAGAAGTTTTATCCCGGTTTTCCACCGTAATTAGACAAAGGACAGTGTAAAGTGGTCAATCCGTCGTCACATAAGTTAAATAACCTTAGGTTCGGCGTTAAACCCCAATCAAACAAACAACCAATCAATCAATAACTGCTTAATGTTAATTTACTTCCAATTCAATTGATATACATACATACAGCAAAGTTTAGGCAATACAATTCATCTGTATGTATTTTAGTTAGAAACATAAGGTCATTTATAAAGCTCGTTGAAACAAAAACCCGCTTGCATACCGTATTGGCTGATTTTAAGAAACTAAGAAAAGTTTTCTTAACTAAAAAAAAGTTTCCTGAAAATTCAACTACTAGCGAGTGACAAAGATATTTCAGACGCATATTTGAGAGCTGGGATATTAACGTGACAAGTATTCAAGCATAACAATTACAATTTGAGCCCGGACTAGGATCAGCGGAAGAATACAAACTACTTGCACTCTTTCTTAACTTCCTTGGCCCAAATTACTCTCTTATTGTAGTTCTCTGAAACAGCCGTTTATTTTCTTCTCACTTTCTTGTGATAAAGTGGTTCTTTACTTGCTTCGTTAAACTGCAATAAATCAGCCGGATTCCTTCTACGAAGCCCAGCACTGTTAAAGTAACTCGACAACTTCGAAGAGAATCCAGTATTAACCGTAGTAAGCCTTAACGTTGTAACTAGAAAAGTTCCAGATCGGCGAATTGAAGTTGTATTGCCGTACACATTTTTTACAATAAATAAACTATTGTTAGACCTAATAACAATATATGAAAAGCATAAAAGTACATTTGGAGAGGAAGGCAGCCTCTGAAGCAATGCTGGCCTATTGTCAAAACAGCACGAAAACGCAATTTTAGAGCAGTTACGGTCTTGCTGGACCCCTTGAGCTTTTGTTTATCTTTTCCCAGGTTAGTTGCTATTCTCATGTGGGATCGAAACATTGCCTTTAAACGGAAGTACTATGCCAGCTATTAAAGCCTGTGACCTTCAGACAAAAACGAACGTATTCGTCAGAGACGGCAAATTTAATCTACTCAATTTAATAATAAAAGAGATCGTGTTTAACTTATATTCATAAATGACTGCCATTTAATATTTTTTTCATCTTTAAACTGGAAGTCGAAAAGAATAATTTTTTACCAGAGAAATGAAAAATAAATGCGTCTATTCGTGATTTATTCGGATCGTCACCCCTGGACTGGTGTGATTTGTAATACCACAGTTATTTCTACTAATAGAATCATGAATATTTTGTGGGGACATCATTCGGACTGTTGGAAACACCAGCACCAGCTGTCTACGTGCTAAATCTATGCACAAGTCTACGTGCTATATCTTTACTATTTTCCAGATGTATCGTTGCTGACATGTAAGTATGGTACTTTTAACAGACAGAAAACGCATTGAGAAGTATAAAGGTCTCAGTAAAACAGCAACCAATCTATATTGGAACCGTGTTTAAAGAAAAATACATTAAAACACGTTCTGGGGAATACCTTCGCCAGCTTCACCGCGGATTCACAGAAATAACTCATCAAATGAGAATTGCCAGAGTGAATTGAACGTGAGTTAAATGTTTGAGTATTGAATGGACCAAACTAACTAGCTATGTACATAACTACAGTCAAGGTGTTTGGTAATATAGCATACATTATGACGTAACAATGCTCGTTCTTTAATGTATATTCTCCTACGTGATTTCAAGTTGAGCTAATGTTTAAATATTACATGCAACTGACCAAAATAACTATGAACACAGACAAAATTATGATGCATTTCAGACCACTCAATAACATTGATACATTACCTGATTACTTTATCTATTTAAATATTCATATTACAGTGGTAGCCGCAAAGGTTAGCAAATTAATAAATCTCTCTTATGTCGATTTTTGTGCTCTCGTTTGTGTGCTCGATCGTTTGTTTGCTCGCTTTTAATTTTGTTTTCGTTTTGTTATTTTTTTTGTCTTTCCTTTTATCTTCTTTTTTTACCGGGGGTACATGGGGTGCGCGTAATTCACGTTCTGAATTGAATATATGACGTAAAGATCGTTGGCATTGAGCAACGTTCTATTACTATAGATATAGCAGCAAACTTGTTTGTGGCGCTAGAAGAAAATTTTTCAAAAATATCATCTGCTGATGGCTTTCCTTGAATTACTTTTAGCATTTTTGTCGGTTAATAAAAAACGATGAAGAATAGATGATGGAGATGATAATTCTTCTGGTCACTTTGATAATCGAGCTCATTTCCCTAAAAGCTTTACCAGATGGTTCCAGAACCCAGAGGCTATATCTATTTAGGTAAACCCTAAAACTGGTCTAAGTACCTGAGAGGAAACCTCCAAACGGAAATATCTCTCATTTGTATTGTTGAACATCCGCGATTGGGTCAATGTTTTTCAGCCCACCCAGAAGCAGCTGTTCTCCGTAAGACGCCTACTGCACACCAGGCTGCAGCCAGCTATCTGTTCCCAATAACTCGACGAAGATCTCATTCAGTATTGTACGAGACTGTTTGTTTGTTTGTTTGATTGATTGGTGGTTAGCGTCGTACTCAATGATATTTCACTTATATGGCGACGGATTGTCCACTTCTCATTCGGTCTTACTAAAATACTGGGGAAAACAGGGATGAAATCTTATACAAAATCACCAGTTATGCATGGCGTTAAACACCACACAAACAAACCAAACTCTGGAGGTTTCGGAATTCCACGCATGTGTTTAATTCAAGTGTATTTAACCTTGATGACCGAAGTGTATTCCGACAGTTATTGACACTGTGGGGAGGGGGGTCACAAGTGTATTCTTCTAATATTAGTTTTATTAACAATTTATAGATTGTTAACTTAACAAGTATAGAGCGATAGATAGACAGCCATTAAAACGCGTTTGGTGTGTTACTTACCCGGCTGCTAAATACCAGAAACACTAGTTAACTCTTTGGTGAATGTTAACATGATCGATGTTACCACTTAACTGACCGAATTTCTCCGCCCAGAATTGGTGGTTCAATAAGCGGAAACTGTCACGCATTAAGGGCGATTTGAGCCCGAATTCTCATCCAGCTGGACCTATACGACCATAACCCCTTTTAGGGAAACATCCCGATGAAGATTGAGATAATACTATGTCTGTCAATAGAGATCACATTTCTTTAACCCTGGATTACTGTTCCGGAACGAATCTTTTAAACTTTTTCGCGTGGTTAACACGGGTAACCTGACAGTGTGTTATTTCTTTAATTGCAAATGTCATCTTATCCTCATCTGATTTTACTCGGTCATCTTTAAGACTTCGGTCCTACTCCTGCGGTTGAATATAGGTTTATGTTGCCCTGGTGCTTGCCTCCACCGGGATGCGTACTTGGGTCTCTGACTAGCAGGGCCAGCGCTCT
Organism: Mopalia vespertina; assembly: GCA_030265115.1. Classification (NCBI taxonomy): domain Eukaryota; kingdom Metazoa; phylum Mollusca; class Polyplacophora; order Chitonida; family Mopaliidae; genus Mopalia; species Mopalia vespertina. Next base: position 15,115 of record JAQQZZ010140408.1, on the reverse strand, counting down.
AACCGACTGAGCTACAAAGATATACTGTTTTCAACTTTTCGCCCACAAGGGTCATGAATGTCGGTGAACGTGAAACGAAAATCAATTCAAGACAAAGATTCAACATCAATATGTTTACAAGTTTGGACATTGACAGCCTTCAGATTGCTTTACTTTCGATAATTATGATTTGCTACCCACGACGTTGTTTGGAAGTAAATTAAAGCTTTGTGAAGACCACGTTATAAGTGTTCAAATGCAGACAGCTCATTTCAGCGAGGTCTTCAGCTGTTTATAATGAATAACGCAAATTGCCCGTTCCACAATGATATCATAGAAGAAAAGCGACCATGTGATAAATTGAGTTGAGCTATTATATAGATAAGGTAGTGGATTTAGACCAAATTCATCCATCAGGACATACATTTAAACTGTACACATTTAATTGGGTTCAATCAGTTGATATATTCGATACGTTAAATCGATAAAATATCAGCACTCAACCACTCTCTATCACAATTAAGTGCCCGCGGCCGTGGTTCAGTGGTGAGCGTGTGGGTTACTAATCCTATTTCGATGTACCGCTCAAGGGTTTGAGTTCGTCACGAGAGTGGTTTCTACAAGGTTTCTTCTCGGTGTCCACCTTATTAAGTAAGGCAGAATGACAATCCGTCATACAAGTTAAATACCCGAGAGTACGGCGCTAAACCTTAATCAAACAAACAAATTTAAGTCAGCAAATGTTGTATGGTTGCTCGTTGCGTATCAACTATGCCACCTGAGTGTGTACCTGGATCAGAAAATTCGATTTATTATTGACATTGAGCTAAAGCAACCATTTCTTCTCATCTTACCTTGTCTGAAGATATACATATTAAAAATATTCTGGTTATACCGTGTGGGCGGACAAGAGGAGTAAATTCCACATTCGTTGTCCATATGTTTCAATCCGCGCTATAGGGAGATTTCCTGTCTGCCCCAGGCATACAGACCCATACACAATTTCTTTTAATATACTGACTAACGATTACTAATATTAAATATCTGCACTTTTGACAGTCATATTTTAGTCTCGAAACGGAGCTAATACACTTACTCGCCATCGCCTTGTTATTTTCTCCTCTGTTGCAATTTGCATAGAATACTATGGTTTCCTTGCTCCATTTTAAAATCTTACGAAATTTTGTACGGATTATTTCTTAGAATGTTCCGTATCGTGTGTCGTCCGTCTATTTTATACCGAAGATTTCGTTCTCGTATCAACTATGCCACCTGAGTGTGTATCTGAATCAGTATATTCGATTTATTATTGGTATTGAGCTAAAGCAACTATTTCTTCTCATCTTACCTTGTCAGAAGATATACATATTAAAAATATTCTGGTTCGACTGTGTGGGCGGACAAGAAGGTAAATTCCGCTATAGATATAAATTCAACACATATGTTGACCATATGTTTGCGTCCCCGCTTTAGGGAGATTTACTGTCTGTCCCAGACATACAGATCCATACAAAAATGAGTTAATATACTGACCAACGGTTACTAATATTAAATATCTGCACTTTTGGCAGTCCTATGTTAGTCCCGAAACGGAGCTAATACGCTTACTCGCGATCGCCTTTTTATTTGTTCCTCTGTTGCAATTTGAAAAGATTACTTAGTTTTCTTGCTCCATTTTCAAATCTTACAATTTGTTTTACGATTATTTTATGGAATGTTCCGTAGCGCGTGTCGTCCGTCCATTTCATACCGAATATTTCGATTAACTTGCTTGTTTAATGGGGTTTTTACACCGTATCCCAATGGGTGGAGGAAACCGCCCTTAGCATCAGTGACAGGACAAAGGGAAGATGTCGCTAGGAATCAGCTTAGCGTGGCCGTGGGAATGTCCTGTCGGGAGGTATCTCCCTCTAACCGACCGCCCTCCATGGTTTACACGATAATTAAAGAAATAAGTTATGGAATGTGTTCTTATTATTTATTCCAATGCCGTTTTTCCGATGCAGAGATATGGAGAGAAGAAAACGTGACCTGTTCCGCAACCATTTATTTTTTCTGGTCAAATATTCTCAGCCATTTCAAAATAGACTGAAATATCCTATATAAATGTTTTGTATCATGGCAAGTGTTAGCAGTATCGAATACAGTTATCATTGAAGAGTCTGGTACATACAGACCACCAAGACGTCGGGTGGCCGGTTAAAGACTGGGCTTCCTGTTTACCTGATGCTCTCCGAGCTGAGGGACAACTTGTAGACGATTAGGCTCTGATGTCTTGTATTGCACCTCTTGTGCGATTGTCCTGTATTTTCATTGGTGTTGCCAGTGCATTTAGAGAGTTTGTTTTCATTTATTGGACCGGTACGTCGTGCCATAAGTTCAATTATATTAAGTACTGCATTAAACCTGAGTCAAACCAATACAGTCAACTGTACGTGACTTGATCAGCTCAAAACAATACAACTAGAAAATGTCCATTCGTTAAATCATGTTCGAAAACAACATGCGTCTGAATTTTTTCATCTAAGACTTCTAGAATTCTTTACAGAAAATGTATTCTTTTTAGCATCTTTGTCTCTGTTGTACGTGATTAGAGCAATGATGTTTAAATTTAACCAAGGAAAAAAGGAACTTGGTCTACTGTTCAAAGCGATTAGATTTGGTGAGCTGGCGAAATTAAGTTTATGTATAGATTTTGTCTGACATCTGAATAGACGAGAGGGATACTTTTGACTGAGGTATCTTCAAGCGTCCCAGATATTTACAAAGGTGCCATTGTTAGTGTGTCGTCAATTCGATGTATCTGGATATGCCGAATGATGTGTTTTACTTGTTCAGGGAACTTCAGAGGCGAATTAGTTTCTGAACCAAACCACGTTAGATCTGCTAAAAAAGGCCTCAGTATTAGAATGGATAAACTGGGCTTTGGAGCAATTCTGTACAATTTTGTAACACAGACGGGCTTAGCAGAGAAAATCTGACAAGAGCAAACTGAAAGCAATAATGGTGCTTGAGGTTAACTGGAAATAATATTTTGGCCTTACAATGAAATACAGAGAGTTCAAAGAATTTGTCAAATCTTTTCAGAAATAACATCACCAGAGCAAGTTAAATTCTAGTTAAGTCTTACAGTTTATAAATGTTTCAGTATTTATATAAAAAGGATTGAATCGATAGAGATCTGATCTCGGGTCGTTATTTGAGATAAATCATTTTTTGTTACAACAGATAATAATTGGCAGAAATATGCCAGGAATTGAGCAGATATACCTTATATGTTTACAGTCAAATTACTATGTTCAGCATCCAAACATAGCCATAATTTATTAAGAAAACAGTTCCCTCTAGCCTTCAAAGTTCACTTATTTATCTTCCCTAATGCGTCCTGGTGTCGCCATTTAACCTATAAAATTACTTTAGTGTATGTTAGTATTTTGAGCCAGTAAGGAGTCATTCGATAGAGATCCGATCGCGGGGAGGTGGCGGAGTGGGGAGGTTCGGTGTTACCACAAGTTTCTGTGGTCAGTGTATAAACGGAACCATTATTTATCAGTTGGAATACTTCCCAATAGTCTAGAGTGTAGACTTATTTATGCTCCCTTGCCGCGTCCTATTCTCGCAATTTAACCTATAAAATAACTGTATTGTTTCGTTATTTATGAGAAAACTACTGAGACGCAATCTCTAATCTGAAATGTTTTATTGGGTGAAACGGCTACTTTTAAATATTGAGGCCCGTGACCGTGGATCCTGGTTAGCGTGACTGACTACTCATCCTCCTTCGATCTACAGTTTACAGGCCTGCGGTTTATGAGATAGTCACACAAAGTGACTCCGGCAATCGACGGGAAGATTTTTACTAGATTTTCTACCGCTGTTTCAAGCAAGAAGTGGTATACAAACAAACAAAGCATGACATTGCAATCGGATAAGTCTGTTAATAGAGTATAGTCAAAATGAATTGGTGCGGAACGTTTCAACTTGAATAAGTCCAATCAATGCCTTTTAACTAAGTGAGTAAAACGTTCAATTTGATGAAAACCCGCCATATGCAACATGATATCGAAGTGTTCTAAGAAGAAGAAGAAGGGAAACACTTAATGGAAAGAGGGTTGGTGTATTATAGATCTACTCTAATAGACCTGAAGCAATGACCTGTGTACACGCTCTTATATCTGGGTATTGTTCCACAAAGCGATCTTAGTCTTAAGTTGGTCTTGAATACCAGGACGACACTATACCTACAGTACTGGTCGCCGTAGCAATTAAGATCAACTTAGGCTAAGATAGCTTTGTGCAACGGGCCCCTGGTTTGCAAAGATAGATAATTTTAGCTGGGGTTATCCGAGGTCATCTTTGTAGGGAACTAGAATACGGATCACAGCTGAAACATATTAGTTAACGAATTAATGGCTGTTTGAGATTACACGGAACATTTGATACTTTTGCAAAATCCCCATATAAACTAGTGTCACGCGAACACAAACTATAGAGTTTCATAGGATTGTTGATGTGGATCCGGATCATTCTACTTTACTTTTTTGGTATATGTAAATACGATTGTTTGATTGAGGATTAACGCCGTGCTTAAGTTATCATCACTCACATGACGGTGTGCCATGTGCCGCCAAATGGGTGACGGAAACCACCCTCAGCAACACTGACAACAAACAGAGACAAAACAGGGCAAAAACAGGACCGCGACATCACAAACAGATCGGCTTCATGTTGTCCTTTAGCCCAGAGAATAACAGGGCAACAGAAAGCTCCTTCCCTAACCCTCCGCTCTGTGTAAATTCTAAAATAAATGGTATCTTGGCGAGGTCAACGAGGTTTGTTTCATGTAACTGGGGCTTATAACCTCAACAGTGTTAAGAAGCCAGTCACGAAACGACAGAAGTGCAAGGTCATATCGGGATGGTTTTAATAATACGGGTTAATCTAAGTTTATTTCGTTCCTATTCTGATTTCAATTTAGTCTCTTCTTGTAAATATTACCCGGAATTAAAAATCAGGTTTCCCATTTACCTGAAATTATTTCCAGTATAAAAATACAGTTCTGTTTTTAAAAATATACATGTCTATAAAAAAAATTGCTGTTACTAGTAACGCATGTTTCTGATTAAAATATGCGTGCAAGATTGGCGATAGATAACCATACGCAACTGTGGTCATCATTGAGCATTATGGATATATTTTATATTTTAGGGAAAAAAAATTTTATTTGACTCCATATTTTATAAATGTAGAAAAAGACAAGTGCGAGCCTCCAGCAGCGGGCTTATCAAATATATATCCAGATATATGTCTGACTTATATATGTCTTTAACTCAATCAGTAGTACGACCGATCTTTTATGAAAAATCCGTGCTTCCGTTAAGATTTCGACTTATTATATTGTTTTTTTTTTAATGAGTACCATGTATATTTTCGACTATGGACATCAATCAGATTATGTGATGGAAGATATAACCTGAAGCGAGAGCAAGGTTTTCGACGGAACATCAAGCTGATTGTTATCATTTCCATGGGAGTAAATTAATAAGGAAGGTACAATGATCCGAAAAAGGACAAGCTGTTTTCACGAAGCGTTCAAGACTATTATCTTCATATCGTCTACAGACACAACCAATGTTAACCACCGGCGCAATCTGTACATTAGTCACGTTTCTAATAACAGACACATTGTCTGGAAGACCGGCGAATTCTTTGAACTTCTCCATTATTGTTAGCCATCAAGTCTTCCGCTTTGAGCGGAATGGTTTTGTTTTCGAATTAATCAGACAGATGATTGTTACTAATTTCCTCTTACGCTGACAAATGTTATATCGCTCTTCAGACGTGGGCCTACGTATATCAGGAGACACGCTTTGACCAAAACCCATAATCTAACACCCCTGATTTTATAATTTTTTCAGGCAGTACATTAATACAGACATTTTCGTATTATTAGTATAGATCATAAGCAATTTACACACAGACTTATACATGCTTCCCTGCCTTGTCCATGAAGTTATATAACTGTGTAAGAAAAATATTGATTGATGACTGATTGGTTGATCTATTGATTGACCGACCGACCGACCGACCGACCGACTCACTGACTGACTGACTGACTGGCTGACTGGTTAGTGGGTTGATTGATTGAGTGAGCGATTGATTTATTGATTGATTGATTGTTTGATCGATTTACGCCGAACCTTTTCACGTAAACGACGTCGGGGTATCCAGCAATCCATATCCAGGACAAGGCGGTAGGTCTACATTTTTAAAACTTGCCTGCATGGATATATCCTACTCTTATAACAACTTCGATATTAATAACATTGGCATTATAATGATGACTGATTCAATCAGTACACTCTAAGAAAAATCTGGCTCTAATGGACACTTTAAGGTTCTTCAGTCATGCCTCTGGTGGATCCCTTGTGGAACCCTCACAGTAACTGTTCCTACGTGTAGTATTTCTTATTACATGAAAGAATCGTTTTTGTCGTAATGGTTCCGTATAGAACCATCTTCTTTTCTATAGAACCCTGAACAAACCACTATTTCTAAGAGTGTATGCAATATGGACACATGTACATTTAGTCCCGAAATATAATATGTAACGACATGTTCCAATGTGCTTGTCAACACACATGCGACATTTAGTTATGATAAAATAAATGTTAAACAATCCCATGGTATGACTTCGAATCAATTATATTGACGCGCCATGTTTTTCTTTTGTGAAGTCGGTACGGGCGGGTGCACTCTCGTTAATCATCGGGTATACATAAATCATTTCTTGATATCCGCTGATAAAAGCATACCTGTTTCTCTAGATTTGCGGAAGAAGGTTTACTTTTAAACATCCAATTAAAATCTTCGTATCCCCGAAGCTCTCTCTCTCTCTACTCAGGGCGCAGACTACGGCTATTTATTTAGGCCTATCCTTGTTAACACTTTGTCTTGATGTACAATTTGCTCGTCCTGTCTGTCTCGCACTTTGTCACTGTTTGTTATCAGTGATGGTGGTTAATGGCACGCTGTCCTATGAGTCAAACGTCCTTGGCCACGGCGTAAAACCGTTCTGAACCACGCGGATGAGGTCTACACATGTCTAAAAAAAAGGTCGGGGTTTTTCATTGATAATTGGCTTGGCCTTTCCACACATAATGCAAGATGTATCTGAGTTCTATAGCAGTTTCTTTTGGAGCGAATTACTGCTTTATTTGCTTAGCACTTGAAGATCAGTAATTTTTTCCTAGCAAAACACTTTATATTCTGTGGTTGTGTTGTTGTCAATTTCTGATGAAATTATCCATCGCCATACAAGTGAAATATCATTGAGCTCGGCTTGAAACACCAATCAAATAATCAATCAAAATATCGGATTTTTAATCTTGGTAAATGCCTTAATGCGAGTAGATGTGTATTTATTTAACCAGGAAAAGCAGCCACTAGACTACTAGTGAATGGCGTTATTAAAGAAACATCATAAAATAGCATTCTAAGATGTAAAAGATAAACATGGTCTGGATTTATTGAGATCTGGTTCGCTGTGTGAATCACTTTTACTTAACCTGTCGTCACTTCGTGCTCAGTATATGTGTTTACTCCACAACTAGGGAAGTGTGATGATGTTTTCATTGGAAGAATAAGGGGCCAATGCCCTATAAAGCTGCCCGATAACAACTCATAAAGTCCGACGTTATTGGTAAAATAGATTTGCTTTAATTTGAAAGACCCGTTGATTATGTTGTTCTAAACAACTGTCTACAAAGACTTGATATGACTTGAATAACAATAGTAACAAAACAAAATTGACACTTTTTTCAGTGAATAATATTTTACTACAAAAAGTGGATCAACTTTACAGAAATCCTGGTCTTTCGCACCTGTGGAATACAGTTTTACGACATGACACGCTTTGTCTCGAGAAGTTGGGTTTTTTGGACTTTATCCAGATAAATGCATCGGCTATAAACATGTATAGGCTAGATTTCCTAAAGGAGATATACGGCCAATGTTCACACCACTGTCTCATTCTCTCCTGTGGATGTAAAGCGTTAACACAGACTCTACAATCTCTCTTACACAAATTTGTTTTTCTGGATGAGTCTTTACGCTCATTCAATTTTTAGATCAAGGACAACACAACTCAACCGTTTACGAGCCATAATTATAGGATGTCTGGGGCTATTGAAAAGTCCGAAGCCTCAATTAAATCAGAAAGTGTGAGGAGAGACTTCCGCTCAACTCTCCAGAACTGCAATTGCCACTTCCTTTGGTGCCATTTGAAAGCGTACAAATGTACTATGGCCAGTTCGAATTAATTATTTTCTGAGATAAATTGTGCGATATAATTTTCTCATGGGAAACATGCACCATTATTCAAGTTTACCAATTAGTCAGGACAGGAAATATACTGACGATCTCAGCTGTGATTGATCCTTTCTGTGATGCCTTTTGAAGATAAAATTGGTGTCATTGTAAACATTGCAGTATATATTACCATTTTCTTTTAAAGTGGGACAGTTTTAACATATACAAATGTAACATGAAGGATAGACTGAAATACATTAATTGATTTTTTTTCATAGATTTAATTCATAACAGTGTTATGTCCACCAAATAATGGAAGAAATATTCGCAAATAGATTACTCATTATTTCCGTCAAATCATGGAGGTAAAATTTCATTTTGTAATAATACACCTAGACTATATCAAAGAAGATGGTCGAAGATAACTATACTGCTATCATTTCCTCTAAAGCTATATTCATATGCTTAGCTGGTGAGAACGAAACTGTATTAATTGCTAATTCAGCATATCATCTATTCCAGCTAAACCATCGAAGTAAGGTATTATGTTGACTGTCTTTTAATCCATAGTGAGATTAAACCGAATTCATACAGTCTTAGAAATAATGGTCCTTTGAGGGTTCTTTAGAAACGAGGATGGTTCTACATGGAACCAGGACGGAACCTTTACGACAAAAAACGGTTCTTCGATAATAAAAAGAAAGGGATAAATGCTTATAACACTTGCTGTCAGGTTTACATACTGAACCAAGAAGGGTGACACCATGACTGAAGAACCTTAAAGGGTTCCATTAAATCATATTTTTCTAAGAGTGTATATGGTAATTTGCAATCAGTGAATGGCTGCTATATTCATATCTCCTTCATCCGTCAGCATCTGAAATCATCTGTTTTATGGGCTTTCCACCCAACACCCGTAATATACAGATGTCACATAAATGAAACACTTTACCGCCCAAACAAACAATAAGATGGTATATTGAAGCTGTATATATTTGGTTGTCCATATGATACCAGTATGCCTATTGCCATTCTATTGCGTTAAAATTTATAAACCAAACACACACACACACACACACACACACACACATAAAAACAGCCGCCAATATTTTTTTTGCAAATTTTGTCAAGGAAAGATTTAATACATTTCGACTACATAATCCTTCAAATTTGATTGATTGACTGACTGACTGACTGACTGACTTATTGACTGATTGTTGATTGATTGTCTGACTGGTCGATTAAATGTTTTGCTTAAGGATCTGCGGCTTACATGAAGCCACCTCGCAAATTGGTAAGTGTTCCGTTTGTTGGGCAAGTATTGTTCCTCTAGTGCTAAGAACAGGCAACATAACTACTATGGAAACATAATGTCCATAGCTATCTGGTGTAGCTTTAAACTAGATAAATTTGAAAACAATACATGTCAACCAATTCTGATAATTGTTGATAGGTTGAGATATTAATGTCGACTTGACCTGAGCAGATTTTGCTTGCGGACATTCTTTTCACTAGGCATGTGTAAATCACATGGCGTGGCAAATAGCTTGACTTGTTTAACCTTTAATTCGTGGCCAAAACAAACAAGTCTCCCAACGATATATCCACCAACAGATTTCCGCGTTCAACTCGTGTCTTGTATTTGTCTCAAAGTTAATTACACCTGACGGTTTCCGCTTTTGATACACCACGGATATCTGATATAGCTGGCCCATAGCTTGCCTTCGTCAGAAAAACAAATGATATTTGTATAAAGCCTCTATGGTGAAATAGCCGGGAAGGAAGTTGAATTTGTTTGTGTGTTTGATTGGGGCTTACCGCCGTACTTAAAGGAAACGAGTTGTGTAAATACACGATACAAGATTACCATGATATCGGTACATGTAATATGTAGAGCAGTATTAGTGGAAAAGATTTACAACGTAGATTTCGTATTTTTTGTCGTTAAATTCCACTATGTTGATAATCTTTTTTTCCTCGAAATGTTCGGGGCGGTTTATTATTTTTGCTGGCTAAAATGTATGCGAAATATATTCTTCAATACGTTTATCTTGCTTGCTTGGGATTTAACGCCCTTCTCAAGTTTGGTTCACTCATGTGAAGACGTGCGGCGTGCCAGCCGAACAGTCGAATAGATTCAATGAAAACAGAGTTGGTTACTTGGCACTAAGGGTATTTCTTTGGGACCTTTTTAATACTATTTATTTTGGTGATTCGGTCATGAGAATTGACACCACCGCTATATCATTTTGTAACCATCAAGTACCATCTAACTTTTCCACGCAGACTGTGAACTATGGGATAAACTCGCGCCATCAATATCTTACCAGGCAGTCACGAGACGGCGCTCTACTTTTAGACACAGTTAGTATCTTCGACAAAATAGGAATTGCATTGATCTACAGCTGCATAGTCCAGGTGTAATTATACAGCTGTAACTTGTCTGGCTACGACCGCATAATCTACGCCGTTTTAGCGAATATCACAACATTCAAAATGGTCCTGGTTTATGGCCAAGCGGCTGTACGTAAGGCATGGAGGTAAGAAGGCGACGGTTTTAATCTAATGCCGCCATATAAGAGACATAAACAAGCTCCTGAGGAGAAAAAGCAAGTACGGATATTATTCTACGGTTCAGAAACTGACAACATGTCAATTTATTGACTTGTCAGGTTTCATCTGCGTGTGCTTCGAAGTCACATGGTTTTAGGTTTAAATAAATGATTTTTATCGGTAACCACGCTGATTCGACGTAACATTGTTTATGTTTGTGTATATGTGTGACTTTCACACCGCTATCTTCAAATCTGTCCAAAAATGTGTAATAGTCCGCAGAACAATCGAGCCAAATTTCGTGCCAATTATAGTACAACTGGTGTTCAGCTTCAGGGTACCCCGTGATAGTTTTCTAGGTAAAGCATAAACGGAAAGATAAGAATATGCACATTTTAATTTTGAGTTTAACAGCTGCACCCAACAGAAACACAAAGTGCGGCTCTGAAAGATATTCAAGGCATAGCGACAGAATTTAAACGAGGTACCCGGAAGTCAAGTAGAAGATAACGAGACTGACATGCTCTGTATTGTTCAAACACGGAAATCCCCCGGTCCAGGCTATCGCCAATGAAATGGTTTTAAGAAATAATAATATTGTCTTATAATCCAAGAAGAAATGATATCTACGTCCACTCTGACACAATATAATAAATGGATTTTTTTTCTGAGACGAGTTTATGGTCTTCGAATCTCAATGACCTATAATAAACATATCTAATTTTAAAAATCGGAAATCCCCTGGTCAGGGTTGTCACCAGAAAGATGGCTTGATACATTAAGCTCGTTTCATAGACTAATTTGACAGGAACATCTACTCTGTCAAGACTATATTCATTCTTTAATGTAGTATAGCTACATGCTTTATATACCTCCTGGTAAAGACTGAGAGGTCTTGTCGTATCTTACAACTGACGATACGGGACACACACTTTCATGGAAACTCGTAAGACAACTTAATATCGTAAATGATAATATCCCATATTAAATTCCATAATGTGACGTCGTTAACGATAAAACAATGTGCGTGAAAAGTTTCATGAAAGTGTGCAGGAATTAAATGAAATTAAATTAAATGGGTCCCAATGATTGCAGATTTTGTTTCTCAGATAAATTTGATACTCACTTCGTGAAAATCCATTTGCTGTAGCAATGTTTGCTGTATTTACTGTGAGGTGTTCATAGAGGTAAAGTAGCAAGTATTTTATTTTATTTTGGGACACTACTTTATCAGTTCAGACAATATATGGATATCGATCCATAACGCTATTTAGCCTAAGGTGTTATTAATCAGCCTACTTAGACGAACCTATCCACAAACTACATCCAATTCTGTTTGCCATATTAATTCATCCTGAAGACCGCTTTTTCGTAGGGCATTATCGAATGTGTGCCTACTATATTTGTCTCAGTATCGGCAGTTGAATGGCGGCACTACTTCCATCTGTAAACTGTTGTCTTTCGGTAACTGGGTTGATTTGGCGTACCATTTACTTCACAAAATGTCTATTACAGACCTTTTTTTTTTAGTTACCCCCTGGCCCAAAGAAACTATATTGCAAACTAGGAATTGATTAAAGGGGCTCCAATTGATATCAGTTTTACATTGGTACTATTGGAATCTTCTCACTGAGTTTGAAAGGATTATTTCCCTTTCGGTATTTTATATAAATCGGCAACTATAAATCCTCTAGCAAAAGATTTATTTGTTTTTTATTTGGGTTTAACGCTGTAATTAAGGTTATTTGACTCACATGACAGCGTGCCAGCCCAATGGGGGAGGGAACCACCCCAACACAACTGGCAACAAACAAAAACATCACAGGACAAATACAGGTCACTCAAAGGACAATAAAAAGACATCACAAACATATCGGCTTCCTGATCCTCATTAGCTCAGAAAGCACCAGGGATACATGAAGCTCCCTCCAACTAAAAGAAGGCACTTTCGTCTAGGCTTACCAGAATAGAGATTGCTTTTAAATATCCAATTAAAATCATTTATTAGCCGTTTCTATTCTAAATCGTCATATATACATTGATTGGTTCCCGATAAAGTTGTTTGTTCAGACAGCCAGTTGAACGACCGCGGCCTTAGATACGACAAAAGCTGCGGTTTGAAACTACCCAAATTGATGACATGCCATGTTTATTTCCAATGCAGTGTCCCTGTTCTGGCCATCCTCGTCACAAACCACTCTTTTTGCCAGCGAGTTAACACAAAGGGTTATGTTTATATAAGTAGTCGTTGATCGGTGAGCGTACAGTTTCGTTTTATCAGAGTCATCCTTGACACATTCTCTATTAGGTTTATTCTGCTTATGAAAATGAATTTTCCGTCAAAGAATCCCTTTTATCAAATAAGTGAGTTATGTTGATTTGAATTTTCAAATAGGCCTTATATTATTTTTGGATCAATTAATTTACTCCTTTCTTTAAGAACGTGCTATTTTGATTTGCAGGTATTTGATGTTGGTACACCCGCTGAAGTCCCGCCCGCCTTGGACGAATGTTCTCATCAAAAGAATACTAGTAATTGTATGGATCCTATCCTTTGGTATATCCTCGCCAGCTTTGTATGTTATGGTGAGTTTTAATATAAATATCGATTTAATAACACACAATTAAATGTAGAGGCTAACAAAGGCTATGGTAAACCGGATGTTGGCGTGAGTCCATATCTAACGAACACACACAGACAAACGAATATTTAATTGAAAACTTACTATTTTTCTTTTCGAATTGAATATTTTCGCTTTGGGGTACTCTAAAAATCTTACCCATTCTAAGTGTTGGTGTGAAAAGAACTAATTTGATAGCCTCGCCCATCTTCGCAAGCCAAGATTAAGATATTGGTGTATTCACTTTGCAACATTAGAGACCTTTGTCGTGTTATCTGGGTTGACCCAGGGCACATTATCTGATCCGATCTAGGGTTTCTCCCTATATCCACCTATTGACAACCAATGGAATAAGCCGATTCAACGACATTGGAGTCTAGGACTGGAGGCAAAAAGCAATGACGGAAAGCCGCAGTGCTCGATATCATCTAATAAACGTGATCAAGAGCAGGTTTTGGGTTCACAGTTTAATTGACATCCAAATACGTTGCTCTTAGAGACGAAAGATTTTTTAAAAGAACTATCAAAACAAATACATGTGACTGTTGTGCTACCGAGTGTCCTTGATAGACTGGAGTTTCCACGATTTTGGGTGTATGTGTCAATAGAAATCCAGCATATGAAACTAAATTAGAATACAAATAAGCAGTGTTATGTCGCATGGTCTCTATAGGTGTCTACATATACAGATAGCATGTGTCCGGATGATGGCCTCGCCCTCAGTTCTGTTAAAATGGCTCCAAAAATAGGAGAATGCAAACGGAATGCCGTTTCCTATGCACAACAGAAGTAGATCAATGGATATTTGGCGATCTCATTGATATATATCTAGAGTGCGACGTATCAATCAATATGCTGGGGTCGGTCCTAATGATTTTAACAAGACGACATTGTTCATAATGTGTTTGTTTTCATAGTATCGTTTATGCGTTAGTTACTTTTTAATAAAACAAAGTTGTGACATGAATCTTTACAAATGTACCATTTGCATATTTTTTCATATGACCGCTTCTGCTGTCTATTAGTTGGGTGGCTGACAAGACGCTTCCTGTTGCCCTGGTGCTTTCAGAGCCGATCTCTTGTTGCGTGTATGTCTATCCGCCTTGTTGTTGTCCTCTCTTGTCTATGTTTGTTGCCAGTGGCGTCGAGGGTGGGTTCCTTAACGTTCAGAGCTCACACGCCGTCGTATAATTCAGTCTTCAATTAGCTATGGTGGATGATGAGTGACTTGCCAATTAGATTTCCTTAGACAGTTACAACCATTTTTGCCTTCGTGGTACAGGTGAACGATTATTGATTGAATAATAATTGATGATTATTAATTGTAAGTGTTTTTAATTACAGTCCACCGAAAACACAACTTACTACAACAACCAATCATCTGTGATGATTGTATTTTGTGCGGATGTTGGTATCCCTGACGACAGTCGCCTCCTTTTCGCTGTGTATCAGCTGGTTGTGATGTTTGGCGCCCCGGCTATCGTCATGGCCTACTGTTACTCACGGGTTATTCACGCTCTCTGGATTAGCACGAAAGATCTCAGGAATTTGACAGATAAAAGGTTAGTTTTAAAGTCGAACCATCGCCTGTTAATTAGATCAGCTTTAAGACAAATTACCGGATTAAAAATTTTCTGTCATGAATTGTTTAG